>JAXIVD010000301.1:155000-172500 GCA_036785275.1 Cancer borealis | reverse complement strand
TTACTTTTTCCTGGTGCGAAGGCGTCCCATCTTTTTTTTTCATTTTTTCTTGCTACTTATTTAGTTTTTCATCACCTTTTTACCTATTCCGTTTTTACCTTATACAGGATAGATATACTTTTGTGCAGTGTTGTGATGTTGTTGGTATTGCAGGCGGCGAGGCAGCACCAGGGGCGGGTACTCGGGGGCGGCTCCACCGTTAATGCCATGTTCCACGTCCGGGGGAACAGGCGAGACTACGACTACTGGGCCAGCTTGGGTAACCCCGGCTGGGACTACGAGTCTGTGCTGCCTTACTTCATCAAGTCAGAGGATTACCGCGGCGACTTCGGCGAGACAGGTGCTGCTGCCGACCTCTTACTGTGTGTGTGTGTGTGTGTGTGTGTGTGTGTGTGTGTGTGTGTGTGTGTGTGTGTGTGTGTGTGTGTGTGTGTGCGTGTGTGCGTGCAACAAAGCTATTTAGGACTTTGCAGCACCATGCAATAACAGTCTCTTAAAATTAATGACTTTAGTAATGTGTTGTTACTTTGTGGTGACCCCCTTGGGGCATGACTGGTGCTGGTGGGCTGGTGACCCTTCTCTCTATTAACAGCTGCCTTCCACGGGCGAGGAGGCCCCATGGGCGTCACCCCTGCACCCCTCACACCTCTGACAAAGGCATACATACAAGGCGGCAGGGAGTTGGGTTATCCATACGTAGATTACAACGGCCCTGAGCAGCTTGGTAAGGTGGCGAGGGCGAGGACGTGTTGTTTCTGTCTGAGCATGTACGTTTTTAATCCGCAAAGGTCAAGGGAGAAATCAAAAAATGTTATTATCCTATGTTTCGTTTAAAAATCCATGAATTCAATGTGGTATAGTACTTAGAGGGATCAGATGTGCTGCTCTCTTAAACCTAACCTGACCTAACCTAACCTAAGTGTGAAAGGAATGAGAGGGTATCAGTGTGTTGACTCATGTGATTGTTTTCCCTGACACACACTTCTTCCTTAGGGTTCTCACAAGCCACCTTCAACATCCGTGACGGCGTTAGGTCCTCGGTGGTGGAAAGTTACCTGAAACCTGCCTCATCCCGCCACAACCTGCACATCCTACACGGTGCCAACGTCCTGCAGGTAAGTACGTGTATACGTGCTGCTCAACTAGTGTACAATATAATTTTAAAAGAACAAAATTCATTAGAAATTTTTTTTTTTTCCGACGAGTAGAAAACATGAAAATACACGATAGGTTGAGATTAATTATACAAATCCACAAAAGTCTGTAGAATGGCTAAACGTGTGGTAAGGCTTAATTATGAACTGGTTTGAGCTGTAAGAGTCATTACAAGAATAAACGTGCAAGTTAAGACTATATGTGGTCCTAACGTCGATTAAGTCGATTACGGATAAGTACGAGAAATAATGAAAAAAACAAACTATGCGTAGGATTGGAATGGGCTATGCTTTGAAAACAAAGAGAAAAATATTTATGCTAATACAGCATAACTCTTTGTTATATTTGAGAGGTATCTATCTCATGAAAATATTTACTTACTTATTAAATTATATTATTAACGCCCGCTGACCAATCAGCGCGCAGCATCTTCGTGTGTGTGTGTGTGTGTGTGTAGAGATTGTCATCCAGGCGGATGACTTGGGCCTTAACCTGAGGAGGCCCAGAGAAAACAGGTGAGGTCGGTTTTTGAAAAATGTGTGTTCTTTCAGGATTAACTTGCTCACCATCGTCGGGAGTCTGACTTGCCTGCATATAGCAGTGCGTCAGATACACCCGACAATGATATGGTAAGTTAGTCCTTTTGCGTGTTTGTGTGTGATAATATCACTGCACGTCGAACGGGGGAGTCTAACTTGCCCGCCGTAGCGGTGCGTTAGATACACCCCCGGCCGGCTGGCTGTGGTATTATCTAGGGGGAGGGAATGTTCGTACTAGCTCTACTAAGGTTGTGTGTGGCGTGTTTTTCACTATTTCTGGAGCAGTACCTATACTTCTATCTAGGTACTGCCGTGTTTGTTCGCATTCCTCTATGTAATGCAGTAATGGTGCGGCACAGGCTGTGTTGCAGTATCTGCAGGTTTCTTGCACATCTCTCAGTTCGCTTAGGCATTTGAAGCCTAGTTTTAATCGGTGTAGGCTGGTCCTTGTTTTCCTGTCCAGGTTTCTTGGGAATGGGCTCGTGTTTTCTGCGGTTCTGAGGTACCAGTTTGCACTTGGTGAACCTTTGTTGGCCTCTCTCTGTAGCAGGTCTTTTGCTGCCTGGTTTGTTGTGGCCCTGATGTTGTTCTTCAGGCTAGAGAGGCTTGGTGGTAGTTGTGCCGTGGTGTTAGGGAGAAGCAAGGCGTTCTTGGCGGCGGTGTCTGCCTCTTCGTTCCCTGGGATGCCAGCGTGGCTTGGAATCCAATTGATGTGGACGATTCTGTCACCCTCCTGGATATGCCCTGCCGTAGCCAGGATTTTGGTGATGAGACCGACGTTATCTCTTGGCATTCCTTTGGAGAGAGCCTGGATAGCACCCAGGGAATCCGTGTGAATGATTACCGCTTTGTTGCTAGTTTCAGCATGTTCTAGGGCTTTTTGAATAGCTAGAAGCTCTGTCTGCAGCGTGGACGACCCGTCTGGCAGTCTGTAGTAGGCTGTGGTTTTTTCGTGGGTAAAAGCGGCAGCTGCTGTCTTGGTGTAAGGGTCCACTGAGCCATCTGTATAGTATATATCTGCCTCAAGGCCGGGTGCCGCCTGCAGAGCTTCTTTCGCTAGGTTAGCTAACTTAACCTTGCTGAGTCTAGATTTGGAGTCTTGTGGAGTGGTGCGTGTGGTTTGTATCGCTGGCAGGCTCCATGGTGGTGGTGTCTTGTAGTCTTCGTGTTGTGTGTCAAGTTTGAGGTGTAGGAAAAAGTGTGTTGTGTTGTGTTGTGTTGTGTGTGTTGTCTTTATGGTGTCTGCTGTTTTTTTGGCCCATGTCTTTTTTGTGAATAGTGTTCTGTCTTGTAGGAGAGCCTGCCGGATCCTGTTAAGGTTGGCTGTTGTTTTTTCCCCTCTGAGGAACTTCCCCAGGTGGGTTGTACTTATTGCAGCGAGTCTTGTGTGCAGTGGGGGGATGTTGGTTTCCACCTGCATAGTACATATCTTGGTCCAGGCCGGAGCGCCGACCATGAGTCTCATAGCCTGGTTCTGGATCTTTTCCAGTGCTGCGATGGCTGTCGGTCTTGTTGTGGAGAGGCATGGGGCTCCGTATTCTATCACTGACCTGACAGCCTGGATGTAGTAAGTTTTGAGGACTGGAAGACTAGCGCCCCCTTGTAGTCCTGTGATTGCCCTCATTACACGCATCCTTACTCTTGCTTTTCCTGTTGTTGCAGCAATGTGTTTGGCAAATTTGAGGTGAGGGTCCATCCATATGCCGAGATATGGGTGGCTTTCCACCCATTCAATCCTTGTGTCCTGTAGCATTATGGGGTCTATTATTTTGCTGGTGCCAAAGTGGATTGCCTTTGTTTTTCTTTGGTTAATTTTTAAGCCGAGTTCTTGGCATTTGTTGGAGATGGCTGTGATGGTTCTCTGTGCTTTGCAGCATCTTCTGCCTCACGAGAGACAGAGTAAGAGGAGCACCGGCCGTCTCCCGCTATCCAATCAGAGAGCGTCAAATTTCGACGTCTCCGATCCTGAGTCGGCAGTGCGCTTCAAGCTCGCTGCACTCTCCTCATCCATCAACCAACCAATCAGGGAGCGCCAAATCTGCCCACCTCTGATCCTGAGCCGGCAGAGGGTATCAAGCTCGCCACGCTCCTGCAACCGTGGGCAAATGGTGGCAGTCCTAGGCCTAAAAATCAACAACAGAGGATACTATTCCCACGTAACGGAAAGAAAACAGCAAGGCGAAATAGCACTCAAAAAGTTATTCCGATTCAGAAACCTCCCCACAAAAATCAAAGTACACTTAGTAAAAGCCATGGTTATTCCCACCCTCGAATACCCCCCAATTCCAATCCACAGCCTCAGTAAAAACCAAATCATCAAATTACAAAGAACACAGAATAAAGCACTCAGATGGGCAACGGAATAAAGGCATCCCTATACACTTTCAACAGTAGACATACACGAACTCACAAACACTCCCCCGATAAATATCAGACTTCACAAACAGGCAGAAGAAATCTGGAACAAACTAAGACAAGACCAAAACGAAATATACACGCAACTCACACTAAACACAGAAAACATTACAAAATACAACATGCACTTCCCCAGCAGCCTCACACGAATACATACACCTCCAAATCCAATATACACATAACAAAAAATCAACAAACTGCTTAATACACCAAAAGAATTAACAAGACAACATTCGATAACAAGTACAAACACCCAAGAACGCTATTAGCTAGCTTAGATCTCCTGCCATAACTTCCCCGAGGTGGTAAGGCCACCACCTGTAACCTCCCACTAATTCTTTCATCTTTCATCCCTCTAATACCACTTCCCCTGTCCCAACCCTTCCTCTATCTGCTACCTTATCTAAAAAAAAAGAAGATATTATTAAACAATAAATATTAGCATTTAAACTAAGATCCTTCTTCCCATTCTAATATACTCGTTTACCCTTCCAGATTCTCTTCAAGGACAAGAGAGCAACAGGGGTTAAATTCCTATACAAAGGCAAGGTTAGTATGTATATTATGTAGTTAGTGGCTACATGATATCATAGAAAACAGATTATCTTAGGGGTACCTTCAATAAATACATAGGTGGTGGATGTGTTGTCAGGTTAAATAATTAAACTGTGCGTGGGCGTTGCAATGAATATGTTTGTGGGTGATGGCGGGGATGTGGTGGTGTGTGGATGTGGTGTGGGGATGTGGTGATGAGGTGAGTGAGTGAGTGGTGTTGCAGGTGATGACGGTAGGAGCGCATCGAGAGGTGATTCTGTCCGCTGGTGCCATCGCCTCGCCTAAACTCCTTATGTTGTCCGGGGTCGGGCCACGAAACCACCTCAAGCATCACCAGGTAAGGATGGCCTCCTCCTCCTCCTCCTCCTCCTCCTCCTCCTCCTCCTCCTCCTCCTCCTCCTCCTCCTCCTCCTCCTCCTCCTCCTCCTCCTCCTCCTCCTCCTCCTCCTCCTCCTCCTTTTATATTAACACTATTATCACTTAACTTGGAAAATGAAACACTGAAGCGAATATATTGAATTTGTCTATTATATGGTGTGCGTGGGCGTGTATTGGGCGTGTCACTGAGAGGGGCGTGTGTTGGTCTATGATAAGGCGTGTGGTAAGTGTGTATCCAGTGTATTCTAAAGCAAGAGGTCATGTAGTGGGCGTGTGATTTAGAGGGCGTGTGTCTGACGTGCAGATCCCAGTGGTGTTGGACCTGCCTGGCGTGGGGCAGAATGTTCATGACCACGTGGAGGTGATGGGCCTCAGCTGGACCACCAAGGATACCGTCTCCTTCAACAGCCTCTTTGACACCTTCAGCCCGTCCTCCATCCTGCAATACCAGCTCTCAAGGAAGGGTGAGTATTAATCAGTGAAGGAAAACATTTTATTTCTCTCTATTTATCTTCTTTTCTTCTTCTTCTTCGTTGTCTTTCTCTTCATCATTTCCTCCTTCCCTCCAGGACCCCTCGGCACGGCGCCCCTCAACTTCCTGAACGCGTGGGTCAAGGTCATGCCGGAGGGTGACCCAATGTGGCCTGACATCCAGGTGTTCTTCAACTCAGCCACCTTCGCCTATGACAAGGGCACGCTCAACCCTGCCTTATGGGGCTTTGACATGCAGGTCAGAATGGCGTGCGTAACTTCTTTGCACTTTGCCCTTGTTTATATAGAATTAGACAAGGCGATAAGAGGATTGAATTCTATATCCCCCTTCATTCCGGCAGAAATTCTACGAGTACGCTGGTGAAATTTACGGCCGTGAAGGGTTTACGATCCGGCCTGTGTTGCTGCGTCCCAAAAGTCGAGGAACTATCACGTTACAGTCCCGGGATCCTAATGACTACCCGGTGATTGACCCTCAGCTTCTATCGGATCCTTATGACGTGAAAACGCTAGTCGAGGGTAATGTTCTTTTTTTATATTGTTAATTAGTTGTTATTATTATTTTTTTATTATGTGATTGTTATGTTATTTTTGTTTGTTGTTATTGTTAGTTATTGTCATTTGTTCCTGACGTGATTTGTTCCTGACTTTAACTTCCTCTGCACAGGTGTGAAGTTTGCCCTCAGGCTTGGCAACACCTCCGTCTTCACCAATACTTTCAAGGCTACATTCTTCGACAAGGTAAGAACAGGTGAAGGAGGAATAAAATAAAACTGAACGCCAACTCCTTATTAACGGTGAAAATGAGCCCGCGTCATATGGTGTGAGTGTGAAGTGAGAAGTAAAAATAATATGAAAGTGAAAAAATGAAAGTGAAAGTCAGATAATTGTTGTTTGTGTCGAGGCATTGATTACAAGCTTCGAGTCGAACCGCTTCGAATCAAAACACATGGTTGGTTTCCTTATAAACAAAGCACGTTTCTCTTGCTATATGCTGCTATCAACATTCTTATAAGCCTTGACCTCTCTATATCTCACATCAATAGTAATAACCCAACTATTTGAAGCAGTAACTACAGTAAATACAACTGAGATGACTCATGAAGCTTCAGAAAATGTTCACAATAACAATAAAAACACTATATTTAGGATTAATTTATTTCTTAAATCAGGTGCTCTTTTGTATTTATCTAATCTCCGTCTTTTTCTTATACATATATTTTTTTTCTAAGATTTTTCCTCCTTTATTTCCTATTATTTGTTTTCATTTCGGTATCTTACCATTCTTCACTCTTTATCTTCCCTCCAGCCGCTGCCAGACTGCGCGAGGGAGTGGTACGGGAGTGACGCTTACTGGGAGTGTTTTGTGCGTCACATGACCACCACCTTCTACCACATCACGGGGAGCTGCAAGATGGCGCCGCCTTCAGACCCCTATGGCGTGGTGGACCATAAGCTAAGGTGGGTGGAGGAGGGGTTGGGGACGGTACTTTGTGTGGAGACAGGCTTTGTTGGGGCAGGTGAGGAGAGGTGGGTTGTAAGGCCACAATAGTAAAAGTTCCTACCTCATCCCTTCATTGTAGGGATGTTGCATTCATTAGGAGGTATAAGGCACATACCACACCACGGGGACTTAGGGCCTTGAGGCGGGAGAACACTTTTATTTTGTTTCCTCACTTGTCTAGTTTGGTTACACTTGTTTTGTTTAGGTGCTCCGTTACTTTAGATATGCAAGCCTCTTCACCATGATGAGGAAGTGTTCCATTGCAGAGGATTGAATGTTTATTGAATAATGGATTGCATGTGGAAGATAATTCCATGATGATACCTGTTATAAGATTTTTTAAATGGACACCTTGACATGCTGAACCTGGCAACGCTGAGACCTGATGGATAGACACGACGAGAACTTGATTATTATAGGTGGTGTGTGTGTGTGTGTGTGTGTGTGTGTGCGCGCGTTCCAGTGTGCTGACGTGTGTCTCCCCCCGCTGCGTGGTGCGGCGTGCAGGGTGCGCGGCGTGAAGGGGCTGCGCGTGGTGGACTTTTCAGTGTTGCCAGCCGTCATCTCGGGCAATTCCCACGCCCCTACCGTCATGATCGCTGAGAAGGCCAGTGACATCATCAAAGAGGATTGGAGCAGGTGACTCTCGCCTTGCCACCACCACATGCACGTCAACTAAACACTGACTCCCCTCCAAGGTGTAGGAAGGTGGCTGGCTGCTGAACTTCCCTTCATGCACTGCGGGACGGGCTGTTATCTTTGGTTGTTTGATTATTTATTTTAAGTCTATTAAGTCTTGGTCATTGTGGGTGTGAGGACCCAGAGCTCCCTTTGATGGACAATGTGGTCCCTTGAATGGCTTGTGAGCAGTGATGGCGCCGCGGGACTGCATGGACTGAACATAATAAAAGTGATTCACTTTTTTAGTTTCTTTCATTTATGAAAAGAATAACATTGTTGTCATGGGTGAGTAAGTGTATTCATATTACCCATAGCTAATTATTTTTCCTCTCTCTCTCTCTCTCTCTCTCTCTCTCTCTCTCTCTCTCTCTCTCTCTCTCTCTCTCTCTCTCTCTCTCTCTCTCTCTCTGCCAGAAGGAAGGCAGCTCCGATTCGAGATGCTATGGTTGCTTTTTACATGATTTCTTTATTCAAATTTGCTTTACAATGTATCTGTACTATTGTTGTCTTCGAACACAATGATAACAGGTTGTTAATTAAGTGATAAACGCGCAGTGTTAGATTGTTACATACATACTTACAAGCATATCATTAAACTCTTTTTATGCAAATGGTGGCGTGGCTACAGCATTGCTTGCTACATCAATGAAATATCTAAAACAAAATCGCAAGGTTTGTTACGTTTAAGTTTTATAATCATGAGAAAAAGTTATCCTTGTCATTGATATAGACGCGCAGCTGTGTGCTGAGAGAGGCTAGCGTCGCGACGCTCAGCCCGGCCTGCACAGGGGCCACCCAAGTCCAGCTGAATGTGCTGAAGACCAGACCCAGGCCACCCCGCCTTCCAGCGCCGCCCACCGTTGGGTTTCTGGCGACACCTTCATTACGTCAGGCCAGACCAGTGTCGGGACACAGCCTCTCACGGCACTTCAGACTACCAAGAGTCGCCCATCGCCCGCGTGGCACCTAAGTTTCCTGCTGGAGGAGGAACATGATGTCGTTTCGGATATCCTCAGGTCTCGTGGTTGGGTCATACCGCATGTAGGGCTTCCCGCTCCTGGTGATGAGGAACTTCTCCCAGTTCCAGCGGAGGTCGTTAATCTGCAGCGGACTGTAGTACAACTCTGGCTGCTCCATGAAGGTACTGCGTGTGGCGGGACAGAAGGCCTGGTGGGGGAGGAACGATGTTCAATCATTGAGAGGTTGCGTCAGGGGAGGCCAGGCATGATGCATCTGCAAGGTCACAGTAGACCTTGCCGGCGGAATGACTAATAAAAGTCAACGTCCACTCCCCCATCCCACTCATCATGACCCTTATTACCACCAGTCCCCGCGCCCCTACACCTGCCGCCTCAACCCTCGTTGTCATGCAGTGGGTTGTGTGGTGTACTCATAGGTAAGCAGATTATGTGTGTAGATGTGTGCGCGGGTGCACACACACACACACACACACACACACACACACACACACACACACACACACACACACACACAGTACAAGACAAGCGTAGACATAAACTCATGCAATGAACGAGGGTCTACAGTAAAGTTTCACCTTGAGGAACGTGAAGAGTGGGTGTTCGTTCTTGCCGTTCACCTCCAACTTGGAAAACATGGTGAAGGAAGGCTTGAAACCTCCCCCAGGACGCACGTGTTCCACGCCGTTCATGATCTCCTCCGCGTTGCCTCCTGGCTCTTGCTGCGAGGAAGGAAACACCGTCACGTAACAAGGTTATTGCTCTTTGGAATCTCATGTTCCTAAACATTCTTGTCAAACACGTGATGACCTCTGCCTTGTATTGGACTGAATGTGTGTGTGTATCATAATAACGACTACTTTGTTTTAGGCATTACTCAGGCTTATGTCACAAAGGACCTTGCGAGAGTTTTGTTATTGTGATAAAGTCAACAACAACAACACAGTGAGTGATTGCTGTGCTCATCAGAATCAGGCATGAAATGTGTACATTCTTCAACATCTGTTGTGTGTTATGGTGCGCGAGAAATGATTTGGAACAGGAAGTTATGGTTGAGCTATCGTACGTATGTGTGTGTGTGTGTGTGTGTGTGTGTGTGTGTGTGTGTGTGTGTGTGTGTGTGTGAGCAAAATACGTCGTTCTTATTGACTTCCCTCAACACGCCCATTGATGTTCCCTTCCTGACACACATGACTTTATTACTTTACTACTAATGCTGGAAACACCTCCAACCCTCCACTCACCAACCCAAACTGGTTGCAAGGAAAACCGAGGATCTCTAAGTCCGCAAGGGTGTTTTGTAGCACATTCAGAGCCGCGTACTGGCCGGTGAGGCCTCAGTACGTGGCCACATTCACGATCATCACCACCTGTGTGTGTTGGGAACAAAGGTTACAAAAGAAACGATACCAGAATACATTATGAATAACACTGTAACCGCAGCATAGGGAAAAATACACAATTAATTTTTGTTCATATGAAATAAGCCAGAGTGACTTACGAAAACGTTAATTACAACTGTTAATCAGTCTACAGTGCGTTACAAGAAGTAAAGGTTATTGGTTAGGAATTGATAACAAGTATTATTAATTAAGTGCCCGCGGGGCCATCTACTCACCTTTCCCTTGTAGTCCGCCAGTGAGATGTTCTTAGTCTTGAAGAGGTCCATCGACTCGAAGTCATAGATGCCGCCTCCATTACTGCCGTGGTGGTAACAGGCCCGGGACGCCACCACGTCACCCGCAGCTGCCACGCCCACAGCAGCCAACGACACCAACCCCGCCCACAGCATTCTGAATAGCATATTATTATTATTATCATCATCATTATTACTATTACTAACTCAAACAAAGCATGTGTGTGTGTGTGTGTGTGTGTGTGTGTGTGTGTGTGTGTGTGTGTGTGTGTGTGTGTCTCTCTCTCTCTCTCTCTCTCTCTCTCTCTCTCTCTCTCTATATATATATATATATATATATATATATATATATATATATATATATATATATATATATATAACCACGCCTCTCCATTAAGAGAAGCACCTCATTTACTGGAAACACTTCTATCCCAGCATCAAACAAATAATAATGCTAATAAATCAATTAATCAATCAATCAAACTAGTCCAATTGTAACAAGTCCAAGGCTCCGAGTGCACCCTTGAGTGTGCGTGTTCGTTAATCACAAGTAAAGTGTTGGTGTGGTTGTGCACTGGTCACCACGCCGCTCACACCACCAACCTGAACCTGCCGGGCCTTCCAATCACTTGTTAGCTAACGTAAAGTATCTAATCTGACTCCTACTCGGTATACTAAAGGCTTTCAAGAGGAGAGAGAGAGAGAGAGAAAGAGAGAGAGAGAGAGAGAGAGAGAGAGAGAGAGAGAGAGAGAGAGAGAGAGAGAGAGAGAGAAAGAAAGAGAGAAAGAGAGAGAAATAAAAGAGAGAGAGAAAGAGAGAGAGAGCCTACCTCGTTATGGCACTGCGTCCTACCCTCAGGCAGGCCAGAACAACACTGACCCGCCCCGCCCCACCTCGCATCCTCTAAGCTCCATCCTCCATGCATACCATTACCACACTCGTCCTTGTGTTTGTTTGTGTGGACGTGCTCAGCAACACACTCATGAGGAGAAGCAGTGGACGGCTGTTGTGTAATTATACGCAGAGACAGTAAGCATATGTTGTGTGTGTGCGTGTGTGTGTGTGTGTGTGTGTGTGTGTGTGTGTGTGTGTGTGTGTGTGTGTGTGTGTGTGTGTGTGTGTGTGTGCGCCAAGCATGTAATGGTGTAGGGTGTATGTGAGGTGTAGATAAGGGAATACATGAAGATAGAAAATCGTGTTGTCGTAAAAGATGGAAAAGTAAATCTGAATCACCTGATCCGTTCTAAGGTCATACCACTGTAGGTGAGTTACATAGTGTTGAATGTTAAGTTTCCTTCTGCCAATCTCCTTATGGCACGAAACTTCATGTTAGATACAACACTGATTGCATTGAAATTGATTGAAATTAATAAAATGTCGTTATTAGATTTTTCAAGCCTTAGATCCTTGTCTACATGTAATTAAGTGAAGGTCAAAGTAAAGATGCATTTCACAGTAACTTAAGTTTATTGGTAATCAAATGTGCCGAGAGAGGATAGCGTCGCGACGCTCGGCCCGGCCTGCACAGGGGCCACCCAAGTCCAGCTGAATGTGCTGAAGACCAGACCCAGGCCACCCCGCCTTCCAGCGCCGCCCACCGTTGGGTTTCCGGCGACACCTTCATTACGTCAGGCCAGACCAGTGTCGGGACACAGCCTCTCACGGCACCAGCAGGCTGCCTTTAGGGCTAAGACTTCTGCTGCAACAGAAACATGATGTCGTTGCGGATCTCCTGAGGCTTGGTGCCCGGGTCGTATCGCGCGTACGGCTTTCCGCTCTTGGTAATGAGGAACTTCTCCCAGTTCCAGCGGATGTCACTGTTTTTCTGTGGCTTGTAGTACAAGCTGGTCGTGTCTGAAAAGCTCAGGCGCGTCGGGGGACAGTACGCCTGTAGGAAATACTAATGGTTAAGACGTCCACACCTGCATCTTAATTACCCATCAGCACACCTTCCACGAAGCCCATGGCCTTCTACACGCCTCCACATTGCCTGTCAAACTGTTATAAGTGTTTGATAAGGAACATAACCCCAGCAGACTGCAGCAGAGACGCCTTCTTGACTGTAAACTGATGATTCAAATTTCCACCTCATCACACCACACCATATCTCCGTGTTCCCCGCATCCATCTAACCCTCCCTCTGTGTCTAACTCTAAGCCTTAACACCTCTTCGTACCTGGCCCTTCTTTCCTCACCATGATAACCTCAAGGTGTCTTATATAGTAATACAACATTTGCTTTCTTCCTCCCTTCTTGCCTCACTGCTTGCTTCCCTCCGTTCCTCCTCCTCTATTTCAACATATTCCTACTTGCTTTCCTCCCTTCTTACATCCACATCTAGGCCTATATCTGAGTCTATCTCCCTCCCGCCGTGGCCACATTTCCTTGTCCCTTAAACCCACCTTGAGGTAAGTGTACAGTGGGTGTTCGTTCTCGCCGTTCACTTCGATCTTCTTAAACATGGGGAAGTTAGGCACGAAGCCGTTCCCGGGGCGGACGTAGGTCACCCCGTTGAGTAGTTCCTCTGGGTTACCAGCTGGTTCTTGCTGCAATACACGAGGCGTTCAAGATTAGTATGTAACTGCTTTAGTATTAGTATGAGTATGTGGGAATAGAAGTGGGTGCTGATGGAGAATTAGTGGTTGATTACTCTAAAATATAACGGTTACCGAAGACAGACTGGTGTAGCATTTAACGAAATAAAACTAAATAAAATAGACAAGGCACGTTAGGGAGATGAATAAATGTTGAGTCATGACTGAAACACGTAAGAAACCTAATGCACAGTCATCATAGTCTCCCCGCTCTACCCTTGCCCACAAAAAAAAAAAGAGTTAAGCAATTGCAGAGTATTATGGGTATTTTCCGTTATTTTTATCATCACGAACACATGCATAACCTTGTGTGCAAACGAAGGTAAACAAGTATGATGAGTATTTCTGTTTGTCATCTTTTTCCATCCTTTCGTCAACCTCTGTTTTATTCACTTATTCAGGCATGGAGTTGAAATAAAAGAAAGAAGTGTTTCATAATATTTCTAGAAGTCTCCCCTCCCTCCTACGAGCCAATAATTAACAAAGTATTCATATCCTTCATTTGTCCTTGTCTCTCCTTCCTTGTCTCCTTAATGCCGTTAGGAAATAGTTACACCTCGTCCTTGCATTGACTCCTTCGTCTTCTATCACTCCTGACCTCTTAACTCCTATGACCCTCCTTTCATGTCTTCCCATCCTTCCTCCCTTCGAACTTTATCTCCTTCATTGTCTCCTAAGTCCTTTCTTCCTCTCCCATTTTTCTTCTCGTCCCTTCTCTCCCTCCCCCTTTTATCCCTGCATCTCCCCTCATTATTGTCCTCTTCCTTTCCTCTCTGGCACATAATGGCAAACCACCAACCCTTCCCTTAACTACCTATAATCAACCTTCCCTTCCCTTGCCTTCCCTTCCCTTCCTGCCCGTCACTTACCTTCCCAAACTGGTTGCACGGGAAGGCCAGAACCTCAAAGTTGGTGAAGGATTCTTGCAGCACATTCATTTCTGTATACTGGGCTGTGTAACCTCAGTAAGTCGCCACATTGACGATCAGCACCACCTGTCGGCCAAAAACAGCACTCAGCACTCAAAAATAAACAGTAAAATTAAGAAAAATGTACATGAGTAAAAATAGTTATCGCTGTATTCATGTTTACATCTATTGGTTAAGGAAAGCAATGAGTAATCAGATAGATAGAGACATGGATGATACAAATATAGCTCAAGAATCATCACCCTTAAAGAGCGAGGAATAACAGAGATTTAACAAAGAAAAGATAACACTCGAATAAACAAGTTGACAAAGGCGAAAGTAGAAAGTAGAAAGCTAAATAAAGGTAGGGGGGGGATGGAGTCCTAAGCTGCTGGCGGGGTATAGCTAATGTTTTAGTTAGGTTTTCCCGTCTGACTGCGATAAGGGTACACAGAGAGACACACTGTCCCTCACAACCCTCCCTGACTGCCATTATATTCTCTTCGCCTCCTCTTCCTCTTCCTAGTTATTATTAGCATCATTATTATTGTTATTATTATTATTATTTTTATTGTAAGGATTGTGTAATGTTGTCTCGCTGCTTTACGTTCATTAGTGGTTTATTTAAAGCCTGACAGACCCAAGTAACGTCCTTGGGGGACAACCGTGCGTCCTTCACTCGGACTCTTGCCCCAACCATATCATATTCGTCCACATGCAGGATAAGATTACATTAAGTCTACTACTACTACTACTACTACTACTGCATTATTCTTTACAGTCTGCTGGGTGGTGGTGGTCGTTGCCTCCAGTGACGTCCTTAGGTCAAAGGTCATATAGGTTAGCCCAGGCATCAGGCATCTGCTTACCTTCGTCTCACCCCATATTTGGCCTCATTGCCGTCCAATTAGGTGAGTCAAAGAGAGAGAGAGAGAGAGAGAGAGAGAGAGAGAGAGAGAGAGAGAGAGAGAGAGAGAGAGAGAGAGAGAGAGAGAGACAGAGAGAGAGAGAGAGAGAGGTGGGGGCGTAACACTATATTATAACCTGTCCTTTGTGCGACATTTCGAAGTGACCTTGATAACTTATGAACATGTCCGTTCTGTCCCTCTGTCCTTGCAGCTCATTGGTCATGGAGTCAATTGGCCAATTTATCTTTACTGCATGACTTTAATGACCTTTATCCCTGATACTAGAGAGCCATGACCAGTGCATAAACTTCCTTTCTCCTACTCATCCCTCCCTCCCTCCGTTTGTCTCTCCATTAAGCTCACCGTCTCCTCTTCCGCATAATATCACCATTAGCATTAACAAGTTCTTTTTGTAAGTTGTTTCTTAGTTCATCTGGTCCCTTATATAAGCAAACACGGCTTACGTAACGGCCTTGGTGAAGGTGGTGAGGTGGCAAGACACAGTGGCACTTTCTCCCATTAGCACACAAAGAACAGAGGTACATGTCAGACAGGGTGATTTGTGATAAGGAACGGGGGAGGTGTACCCATTATAGATAGATAGATAAAGAGAGAGAAAATAGAAATATAGTAAAAAATATATATATATATAATCGTGTTACTTTAAATCTAACTCATTTTCGAGACCCAGCGGCGTCTAAGAACACACTAAAACACCAACACATAAACACACCAATAAAAACACACACACACACACACACACACACACACACACACACACACACACACACACACACACACACACACACACACACACACACACACCATCACACAAGGATCACCATAAACAAATACATCCGCACACTCATGGGAACGACCTTGGGAGGACTGTGTGGCGAGCGGGAGGCAGTATAGTGACGTGCTGTGGACATGACGTGGGAGGATTGTGAGGCGTGTTATATAATTGTGAGGCAGAGGGAAGCATCTCCAAGGACGCAGCGCCTTAACATTACAAGATGACGCAGGGCATGACCGGCGTTTACCTAGCAGCGGTGAGAGATAGATAGATAGAGAGAGAGAGAGAGAGAGAGAGAGAGAGAGAGAGAGAGAGAGAGAGAGAGAGAGAGAGAGAGAGAGAGAGAGAGAGAGAGAGAGAGAGAGAGAGAGAGAGGTCACTGTGGTTACGGATGATAGCAGAACATCATTATAACGGAACAGGAAGGTGACGAGCCCAAGGCAGGCACCTCCATCTTACCTGAGGAAAGCCAATAATGATCTGTCTCACCTGCAAAAAAAACAACAACTTACTGTTTATCCCAGCTTACCTTCCCTTTGTGTTCCGACAAGGAGATGTTCCTCGTCTCAAACAGGTCTGCCTCATCGTAGTCATAGATGGAGCCACCGTCACTAGGGTGGTGGTAGCAGGCACGGGACGGTACCCTGTCTGTGGCCACCACCCCGACAGCGGCCAACGACACCAACCCTGCCCACAACATTCTGAAAGGGATAATGCAGAAGGTGAAATGATGAAATCTCTTTTTTTTTTTCCTTCTCTCTCACACACACACACGCGCAAGTTTCGGGTTACAAGAAACCAATAAAATACAAACGTGATTCATCTATAGTGGTAATACTCTCAAAAGAAATGTATTTAAGGTGAATGAACCCCAGAAACCTGCTTGACGCGCCGCCTTTCTTCCAACAGGTGACTCTGTAGGCAAGTGACCCTCAAAATAGGTGACCCCACGTGCTGCCCTCAGTCATTGATGCCCAAATGAAACGCCTACTTTCTCCTGAGTCACACTGGGCTAACAAGGAAACAACTAACAACGCCGAGGGGAGAGAAAGTGAGAAGTGTTCCGTCAGACCGTTTGGGCGGAAAAAAAACAGGTTAGTTACTGCCCACACTTTACTAAAACAAAAAAGAAAAAGAGAAAGTAGACCCTAGAGCTATCTGCCCAAATTCCTGCCGCGTTACTCCAAGGGAAGCTAGTGTTACGTTACTACATTGTATTCTTAGTATTACTGTTGTTCTCACCGCAAATGTTACTCGGCAAGGTGCCTTCGTGCTCAATTTTATAATTTTGCAAGGTTTCGCTTCTTAATCTAGTTGTTGTGGTTGAAGGAACATAGATACAGTTAGTAAGTAGAATAACCGGTGTGTGGTGGGTAGGTTTTGTGTGCCAGGCTCACAGCATCACAGCATCACAGCATCACCACCATACTCATGATAACTGCGTCCGGTGTAGCGTCTGTCCTCATCCCATCCTGCCTCAATCACTCATCCTCATCCCCTACACTCACACGTCCGTCCTAGTGACCCTTCAAAGTGGCACCTCCCCTTACAGCCCCTCTCAAACACACACACACACACACACACACACACACACACACACACACACACACACACACACACACACACACACACACACACACACACACACACACACACACACACACACACACACACACACACACACACAAACACACACACACACACACACACACACACACACACACACACACACACACACACACACATACACACACACACACACACACACACACACACACACACACACACACACACACACACACACACACACACACACACACACATATGAGTAACACCTATGAAGCAGAGGCAACATTCAAGTCAGTTCACGCCTTAATCTTGACACACAAGGTTGGTGATGAGCGATGTGTCAGTCCTCACTCACACAGTCACTCACACATGACTTGTCAGCCTTGTGGTGG
>JAXIVD010000301.1:120000-147500 GCA_036785275.1 Cancer borealis | reverse complement strand
TCGTACTAGCTCTACTAAGGTTGTGTGTGGCGTGTTTTTCACTATTTCTGGAGCAGTACCTATACTTCTATCTAGGTACTGCCGTGTTTGTTCGCATTCCTCTATGTAATGCAGTAATGGTGCGGCACAGGCTGTGTTGCAGTATCTGCAGGTTTCTTGCACATCTCTCAGTTCGCTTAGGCATTTGAAGCCTAGTTTTAATCGGTGTAGGCTGGTCCTTGTTTTCCTGTCCAGGTTTCTTGGGAATGGGCTCGTGTTTTCTGCGGTTCTGAGGTACCAGTTTGCACTTGGTGAACCTTTGTTGGCCTCTCTCTGTAGCAGGTCTTTTGCTGCCTGGTTTGTTGTGGCCCTGATGTTGTTCTTCAGGCTAGAGAGGCTTGGTGGTAGTTGTGCCGTGGTGTTAGGGAGAAGCAAGGCGTTCTTGGCGGCGGTGTCTGCCTCTTCGTTCCCTGGGATGCCAGCGTGGCTTGGAATCCAATTGATGTGGACGATTCTGTCACCCTCCTGGATATGCCCTGCCGTAGCCAGGATTTTGGTGATGAGACCGACGTTATCTCTTGGCATTCCTTTGGAGAGAGCCTGGATAGCACCCAGGGAATCCGTGTGAATGATTACCGCTTTGTTGCTAGTTTCAGCATGTTCTAGGGCTTTTTGAATAGCTAGAAGCTCTGTCTGCAGCGTGGACGACCCGTCTGGCAGTCTGTAGTAGGCTGTGGTTTTTTCGTGGGTAAAAGCGGCAGCTGCTGTCTTGGTGTAAGGGTCCACTGAGCCATCTGTATAGTATATATCTGCCTCAAGGCCGGGTGCCGCCTGCAGAGCTTCTTTCGCTAGGTTAGCTAACTTAACCTTGCTGAGTCTAGATTTGGAGTCTTGTGGAGTGGTGCGTGTGGTTTGTATCGCTGGCAGGCTCCATGGTGGTGGTGTCTTGTAGTCTTCGTGTTGTGTGTCAAGTTTGAGGTGTAGGAAAAAGTGTGTTGTGTTGTGTTGTGTTGTGTGTGTTGTCTTTATGGTGTCTGCTGTTTTTTTGGCCCATGTCTTTTTTGTGAATAGTGTTCTGTCTTGTAGGAGGGCCTGCCGGATCCTGTTAAGGTTGGCTGTTGTTTTTTCCCCTCTGAGGAACTTCCCCAGGTGGGTTGTACTTATTGCAGCGAGTCTTGTGTGCAGTGGGGGGATGTTGGTTTCCACCTGCATAGTACATATCTTGGTCCAGGCCGGAGCGCCGACCATGAGTCTCATAGCCTGGTTCTGGATCTTTTCCAGTGCTGCGATGGCTGTCGGTCTTGTTGTGGAGAGGCATGGGGCTCCGTATTCTATCACTGACCTGACAGCCTGGATGTAGTAAGTTTTGAGGACTGGAAGACTAGCGCCCCCTTGTAGTCCTGTGATTGCCCTCATTACACGCATCCTTACTCTTGCTTTTCCTGTTGTTGCAGCAATGTGTTTGGCAAATTTGAGGTGGGGGTCCATCCATATGCCGAGATATGGGTGGCTTTCCACCCATTCAATCCTTGTGTCCTGTAGCATTATGGGGTCTATTATTTTGCTGGTGCCAAAGTGGATTGCCTTTGTTTTTCTTTGGTTAATTTTTAAGCCGAGTTCTTGGCATTTGTTGGAGATGGCTGTGATGGTTCTCTGTGCTTTGCAGCATCTTCTGCCTCACGAGAGACAGAGTAAGAGGAGCACCGGCCGTCTCCCGCTATCCAATCAGAGAGCGTCAAATTTCGACGTCTCCGATCCTGAGTCGGCAGTGCGCTTCAAGCTCGCTGCACTCTCCTCATCCATCAACCAACCAATCAGGGAGCGCCAAATCTGCCCACCTCTGATCCTGAGCCGGCAGAGGGTATCAAGCTCGCCACGCTCCTGCAACCGTGGGCAAATGGTGGCAGTCCTAGGCCTAAAAATCAACAACAGAGGATACTATTCCCACGTAACGGAAAGAAAACAGCAAGGCGAAATAGCACTCAAAAAGTTATTCCGATTCAGAAACCTCCCCACAAAAATCAAAGTACACTTAGTAAAAGCCATGGTTATTCCCACCCTCGAATACCCCCCAATTCCAATCCACAGCCTCAGTAAAAACCAAATCATCAAATTACAAAGAACACAGAATAAAGCACTCAGATGGGCAACGGAATAAAGGCATCCCTATACACTTTCAACAGTAGACATACACGAACTCACAAACACTCCCCCGATAAATATCAGACTTCACAAACAGGCAGAAGAAATCTGGAACAAACTAAGACAAGACCAAAACGAAATATACACGCAACTCACACTAAACACAGAAAACATTACAAAATACAACATGCACTTCCCCAGCAGCCTCACACGAATACATACACCTCCAAATCCAATATACACATAACAAAAAATCAACAAACTGCTTAATACACCAAAAGAATTAACAAGACAACATTCGATAACAAGTACAAACACCCAAGAACGCTATTAGCTAGCTTAGATCTCCTGCCATAACTTCCCCGAGGTGGTAAGGCCACCACCTGTAACCTCCCACTAATTCTTTCATCTTTCATCCCTCTAATACCACTTCCCCTGTCCCAACCCTTCCTCTATCTGCTACCTTATCTAAAAAAAAAGAAGATATTATTAAACAATAAATATTAGCATTTAAACTAAGATCCTTCTTCCCATTCTAATATACTCGTTTACCCTTCCAGATTCTCTTCAAGGACAAGAGAGCAACAGGGGTTAAATTCCTATACAAAGGCAAGGTTAGTATGTATATTATGTAGTTAGTGGCTACATGATATCATAGAAAACAGATTATCTTAGGGGTACCTTCAATAAATACATAGGTGGTGGATGTGTTGTCAGGTTAAATAATTAAACTGTGCGTGGGCGTTGCAATGAATATGTTTGTGGGTGATGGCGGGGATGTGGTGGTGTGTGGATGTGGTGTGGGGATGTGGTGATGAGGTGAGTGAGTGAGTGGTGTTGCAGGTGATGACGGTAGGAGCGCATCGAGAGGTGATTCTGTCCGCTGGTGCCATCGCCTCGCCTAAACTCCTTATGTTGTCCGGGGTCGGGCCACGAAACCACCTCAAGCATCACCAGGTAAGGATGGCCTCCTCCTCCTCCTCCTCCTCCTCCTCCTCCTCCTCCTCCTCCTCCTCCTCCTCCTCCTCCTCCTCCTCCTCCTCCTCCTCCTCCTCCTCCTTTTATATTAACACTATTATCACTTAACTTGGAAAATGAAACACTGAAGCGAATATATTGAATTTGTCTATTATATGGTGTGCGTGGGCGTGTATTGGGCGTGTCACTGAGAGGGGCGTGTGTTGGTCTATGATAAGGCGTGTGGTAAGTGTGTATCCAGTGTATTCTAAAGCAAGAGGTCATGTAGTGGGCGTGTGATTTAGAGGGCGTGTGTCTGACGTGCAGATCCCAGTGGTGTTGGACCTGCCTGGCGTGGGGCAGAATGTTCATGACCACGTGGAGGTGATGGGCCTCAGCTGGACCACCAAGGATACCGTCTCCTTCAACAGCCTCTTTGACACCTTCAGCCCGTCCTCCATCCTGCAATACCAGCTCTCAAGGAAGGGTGAGTATTAATCAGTGAAGGAAAACATTTTATTTCTCTCTATTTATCTTCTTTTCTTCTTCTTCTTCGTTGTCTTTCTCTTCATCATTTCCTCCTTCCCTCCAGGACCCCTCGGCACGGCGCCCCTCAACTTCCTGAACGCGTGGGTCAAGGTCATGCCGGAGGGTGACCCAATGTGGCCTGACATCCAGGTGTTCTTCAACTCAGCCACCTTCGCCTATGACAAGGGCACGCTCAACCCTGCCTTATGGGGCTTTGACATGCAGGTCAGAATGGCGTGCGTAACTTCTTTGCACTTTGCCCTTGTTTATATAGAATTAGACAAGGCGATAAGAGGATTGAATTCTATATCCCCCTTCATTCCGGCAGAAATTCTACGAGTACGCTGGTGAAATTTACGGCCGTGAAGGGTTTACGATCCGGCCTGTGTTGCTGCGTCCCAAAAGTCGAGGAACTATCACGTTACAGTCCCGGGATCCTAATGACTACCCGGTGATTGACCCTCAGCTTCTATCGGATCCTTATGACGTGAAAACGCTAGTCGAGGGTAATGTTCTTTTTTTATATTGTTAATTAGTTGTTATTATTATTTTTTTATTATGTGATTGTTATGTTATTTTTGTTTGTTGTTATTGTTAGTTATTGTCATTTGTTCCTGACGTGATTTGTTCCTGACTTTAACTTCCTCTGCACAGGTGTGAAGTTTGCCCTCAGGCTTGGCAACACCTCCGTCTTCACCAATACTTTCAAGGCTACATTCTTCGACAAGGTAAGAACAGGTGAAGGAGGAATAAAATAAAACTGAACGCCAACTCCTTATTAACGGTGAAAATGAGCCCGCGTCATATGGTGTGAGTGTGAAGTGAGAAGTAAAAATAATATGAAAGTGAAAAAATGAAAGTGAAAGTCAGATAATTGTTGTTTGTGTCGAGGCATTGATTACAAGCTTCGAGTCGAACCGCTTCGAATCAAAACACATGGTTGGTTTCCTTATAAACAAAGCACGTTTCTCTTGCTATATGCTGCTATCAACATTCTTATAAGCCTTGACCTCTCTATATCTCACATCAATAGTAATAACCCAACTATTTGAAGCAGTAACTACAGTAAATACAACTGAGATGACTCATGAAGCTTCAGAAAATGTTCACAATAACAATAAAAACACTATATTTAGGATTAATTTATTTCTTAAATCAGGTGCTCTTTTGTATTTATCTAATCTCCGTCTTTTTCTTATACATATATTTTTTTTCTAAGATTTTTCCTCCTTTATTTCCTATTATTTGTTTTCATTTCGGTATCTTACCATTCTTCACTCTTTATCTTCCCTCCAGCCGCTGCCAGACTGCGCGAGGGAGTGGTACGGGAGTGACGCTTACTGGGAGTGTTTTGTGCGTCACATGACCACCACCTTCTACCACATCACGGGGAGCTGCAAGATGGCGCCGCCTTCAGACCCCTATGGCGTGGTGGACCATAAGCTAAGGTGGGTGGAGGAGGGGTTGGGGACGGTACTTTGTGTGGAGACAGGCTTTGTTGGGGCAGGTGAGGAGAGGTGGGTTGTAAGGCCACAATAGTAAAAGTTCCTACCTCATCCCTTCATTGTAGGGATGTTGCATTCATTAGGAGGTATAAGGCACATACCACACCACGGGGACTTAGGGCCTTGAGGCGGGAGAACACTTTTATTTTGTTTCCTCACTTGTCTAGTTTGGTTACACTTGTTTTGTTTAGGTGCTCCGTTACTTTAGATATGCAAGCCTCTTCACCATGATGAGGAAGTGTTCCATTGCAGAGGATTGAATGTTTATTGAATAATGGATTGCATGTGGAAGATAATTCCATGATGATACCTGTTATAAGATTTTTTAAATGGACACCTTGACATGCTGAACCTGGCAACGCTGAGACCTGATGGATAGACACGACGAGAACTTGATTATTATAGGTGGTGTGTGTGTGTGTGTGTGTGTGTGTGTGTGTGTGTGTGTGTGTGCGCGCGTTCCAGTGTGCTGACGTGTGTCTCCCCCCGCTGCGTGGTGCGGCGTGCAGGGTGCGCGGCGTGAAGGGGCTGCGCGTGGTGGACTTTTCAGTGTTGCCAGCCGTCATCTCGGGCAATTCCCACGCCCCTACCGTCATGATCGCTGAGAAGGCCAGTGACATCATCAAAGAGGATTGGAGCAGGTGACTCTCGCCTTGCCACCACCACATGCACGTCAACTAAACACTGACTCCCCTCCAAGGTGTAGGAAGGTGGCTGGCTGCTGAACTTCCCTTCATGCACTGCGGGACGGGCTGTTATCTTTGGTTGTTTGATTATTTATTTTAAGTCTATTAAGTCTTGGTCATTGTGGGTGTGAGGACCCAGAGCTCCCTTTGATGGACAATGTGGTCCCTTGAATGGCTTGTGAGCAGTGATGGCGCCGCGGGACTGCATGGACTGAACATAATAAAAGTGATTCACTTTTTTAGTTTCTTTCATTTATGAAAAGAATAACATTGTTGTCATGGGTGAGTAAGTGTATTCATATTACCCATAGCTAATTATTTTTCCTCTCTCTCTCTCTCTCTCTCTCTCTCTCTCTCTCTCTCTCTCTCTCTCTCTCTCTCTCTCTCTCTCTCTCTCTCTCTCTCTCTCTCTCTCTCTCTCTCTCTCTCTCTCTCTCTCTCTCTCTCTCTCTCTCTGCCAGAAGGAAGGCAGCTCCGATTCGAGATGCTATGGTTGCTTTTTACATGATTTCTTTATTCAAATTTGCTTTACAATGTATCTGTACTATTGTTGTCTTCGAACACAATGATAACAGGTTGTTAATTAAGTGATAAACGCGCAGTGTTAGATTGTTACATACATACTTACAAGCATATCATTAAACTCTTTTTATGCAAATGGTGGCGTGGCTACAGCATTGCTTGCTACATCAATGAAATATCTAAAACAAAATCGCAAGGTTTGTTACGTTTAAGCTTTATGATCATGAGAAAAAGTTATCCTTGTCATTGATATAGACGCGCAGCTGTGTGCTGAGAGAGGCTAGCGTCGCGACGCTCAGCCCGGCCTGCACAGGGGCCACCCAAGTCCAGCTGAATGTGCTGAAGACCAGACCCAGGCCACCCCGCCTTCCAGCGCCGCCCACCGTTGGGTTTCTGGCGACACCTTCATTACGTCAGGCCAGACCAGTGTCGGGACACAGCCTCTCACGGCACTTCAGACTACCAAGAGTCGCCCATCGCCCGCGTGGCACCTAAGTTTCCTGCTGGAGGAGGAACATGATGTCGTTTCGGATATCCTCAGGTCTCGTGGTTGGGTCATACCGCATGTAGGGCTTCCCGCTCCTGGTGATGAGGAACTTCTCCCAGTTCCAGCGGAGGTCGTTAATCTGCAGCGGACTGTAGTACAACTCTGGCTGCTCCATGAAGGTACTGCGTGTGGCGGGACAGAAGGCCTGGTGGGGGAGGAACGATGTTCAATCATTGAGAGGTTGCGTCAGGGGAGGCCAGGCATGATGCATCTGCAAGGTCACAGTAGACCTTGCCGGCGGAATGACTAATAAAAGTCAACGTCCACTCCCCCATCCCACTCATCATGACCCTTATTACCACCAGTCCCCGCGCCCCTACACCTGCCGCCTCAACCCTCGTTGTCATGCAGTGGGTTGTGTGGTGTACTCATAGGTAAGCAGATTATGTGTGTAGATGTGTGCGCGGGTGCACACACACACACACACACACACACACACACACACACACACACACACACACACACACACACACACACACACACACACACAGTACAAGACAAGCGTAGACATAAACTCATGCAATGAACGAGGGTCTACAGTAAAGTTTCACCTTGAGGAACGTGAAGAGTGGGTGTTCGTTCTTGCCGTTCACCTCCAACTTGGAAAACATGGTGAAGGAAGGCTTGAAACCTCCCCCAGGACGCACGTGTTCCACGCCGTTCATGATCTCCTCCGCGTTGCCTCCTGGCTCTTGCTGCGAGGAAGGAAACACCGTCACGTAACAAGGTTATTGCTCTTTGGAATCTCATGTTCCTAAACATTCTTGTCAAACACGTGATGACCTCTGCCTTGTATTGGACTGAATGTGTGTGTGTATCATAATAACGACTACTTTGTTTTAGGCATTACTCAGGCTTATGTCACAAAGGACCTTGCGAGAGTTTTGTTATTGTGATAAAGTCAACAACAACAACACAGTGAGTGATTGCTGTGCTCATCAGAATCAGGCATGAAATGTGTACATTCTTCAACATCTGTTGTGTGTTATGGTGCGCGAGAAATGATTTGGAACAGGAAGTTATGGTTGAGCTATCGTACGTATGTGTGTGTGTGTGTGTGTGTGTGTGTGTGTGTGTGTGTGTGTGTGTGTGTGTGTGTGTGTGTGTGTGTGTGTGTGTGTGTGAGCAAAATACGTCGTTCTTATTGACTTCCCTCAACACGCCCATTGATGTTCCCTTCCTGACACACATGACTTTATTACTTTACTACTAATGCTGGAAACACCTCCAACCCTCCACTCACCAACCCAAACTGGTTGCAAGGAAAACCGAGGATCTCTAAGTCCGCAAGGGTGTTTTGTAGCACATTCAGAGCCGCGTACTGGCCGGTGAGGCCTCAGTACGTGGCCACATTCACGATCATCACCACCTGTGTGTGTTGGGAACAAAGGTTACAAAAGAAACGATACCAGAATACATTATGAATAACACTGTAACCGCAGCATAGGGAAAAATACACAATTAATTTTTGTTCATATGAAATAAGCCAGAGTGACTTACGAAAACGTTAATTACAACTGTTAATCAGTCTACAGTGCGTTACAAGAAGTAAAGGTTATTGGTTAGGAATTGATAACAAGTATTATTAATTAAGTGCCCGCGGGGCCATCTACTCACCTTTCCCTTGTAGTCCGCCAGTGAGATGTTCTTAGTCTTGAAGAGGTCCATCGACTCGAAGTCATAGATGCCGCCTCCATTACTGCCGTGGTGGTAACAGGCCCGGGACGCCACCACGTCACCCGCAGCTGCCACGCCCACAGCAGCCAACGACACCAACCCCGCCCACAGCATTCTGAATAGCATATTATTATTATTATCATCATCATTATTACTATTACTAACTCAAACAAAGCATGTGTGTGTGTGTGTGTGTGTGTGTGTGTGTGTGTGTGTGTGTGTGTGTGTGTGTGTCTCTCTCTCTCTCTCTCTCTCTCTCTCTCTCTCTATATATATATATATATATATATATATATATATATATATATATATATATATATATATATATATATATATATATATATATATATATATATAACCACGCCTCTCCATTAAGAGAAGCACCTCATTTACTGGAAACACTTCTATCCCAGCATCAAACAAATAATAATGCTAATAAATCAATTAATCAATCAATCAAACTAGTCCAATTGTAACAAGTCCAAGGCTCCGAGTGCACCCTTGAGTGTGCGTGTTCGTTAATCACAAGTAAAGTGTTGGTGTGGTTGTGCACTGGTCACCACGCCGCTCACACCACCAACCTGAACCTGCCGGGCCTTCCAATCACTTGTTAGCTAACGTAAAGTATCTAATCTGACTCCTACTCGGTATACTAAAGGCTTTCAAGAGGAGAGAGAAGAGAGAGAGAGAGAGAGAGAGAGAGAGAGAGAGAGAGAGAGAGAGAGAGAGAGAGAGAGAGAGAGAAAGAGAGAAAGAGAGAGAAATAAAAGAGAGAGAGAAAGAGAGAGAGAGCCTACCTCGTTATGGCACTGCGTCCTACCCTCAGGCAGGCCAGAACAACACTGACCCGCCCCGCCCCACCTCGCATCCTCTAAGCTTATCACGTCCTCCATGCATACCATTACCACACTCGTCCTTGTGTTTGTTTGTGTGGACGTGCTCAGCAACACACTCATGAGGAGAAGCAGTGGACGGCTGTTGTGTAATTATACGCAGAGACAGTAAGCATATGTTGTGTGTGTGTGCGTGTGTGTGTGTGTGTGTGTGTGTGTGTGTGTGTGTGTGTGTGTGTGTGTGTGTGTGTGTGTGTGTGTGTGTGTGTGTGCGCCAAGCATGTAATGGTGTAGGGTGTATGTGAGGTGTAGATAAGGGAATACATGAAGATAGAAAATCGTGTTGTCGTAAAAGATGGAAAAGTAAATCTGAATCACCTGATCCGTTCTAAGGTCATACCACTGTAGGTGAGTTACATAGTGTTGAATGTTAAGTTTCCTTCTGCCAATCTCCTTATGGCACGAAACTTCATGTTAGATACAACACTGATTGCATTGAAATTGATTGAAATTAATAAAATGTCGTTATTAGATTTTTCAAGCCTTAGATCCTTGTCTACATGTAATTAAGTGAAGGTCAAAGTAAAGATGCATTTCACAGTAACTTAAGTTTATTGGTAATCAAATGTGCCGAGAGAGGATAGCGTCGCGACGCTCGGCCCGGCCTGCACAGGGGCCACCCAAGTCCAGCTGAATGTGCTGAAGACCAGACCCAGGCCACCCCGCCTTCCAGCGCCGCCCACCGTTGGGTTTCCGGCGACACCTTCATTACGTCAGGCCAGACCAGTGTCGGGACACAGCCTCTCACGGCACCAGCAGGCTGCCTTTAGGGCTAAGACTTCTGCTGCAACAGAAACATGATGTCGTTGCGGATCTCCTGAGGCTTGGTGCCCGGGTCGTATCGCGCGTACGGCTTTCCGCTCTTGGTAATGAGGAACTTCTCCCAGTTCCAGCGGATGTCACTGTTTTTCTGTGGCTTGTAGTACAAGCTGGTCGTGTCTGAAAAGCTCAGGCGCGTCGGGGGACAGTACGCCTGTAGGAAATACTAATGGTTAAGACGTCCACACCTGCATCTTAATTACCCATCAGCACACCTTCCACGAAGCCCATGGCCTTCTACACGCCTCCACATTGCCTGTCAAACTGTTATAAGTGTTGGATAAGGAACATAACCCCAGCAGACTGCAGCAGAGACGCCTTCTTGACTGTAAACTGATGATTCAAATTTCCACCTCATCACACCACACCATATCTCCGTGTTCCCCGCATCCATCTAACCCTCCCTCTGTGTCTAACTCTAAGCCTTAACACCTCTTCGTACCTGGCCCTTCTTTCCTCACCATGATAACCTCAAGGTGTCTTATATAGTAATACAACATTTGCTTTCTTCCTCCCTTCTTGCCTCACTGCTTGCTTCCCTCCGTTCCTCCTCCTCTATTTCAACATATTCCTACTTGCTTTCCTCCCTTCTTACATCCACATCTAGGCCTATATCTGAGTCTATCTCCCTCCCGCCGTGGCCACATTTCCTTGTCCCTTAAACCCACCTTGAGGTAAGTGTACAGTGGGTGTTCGTTCTCGCCGTTCACTTCGATCTTCTTAAACATGGGGAAGTTAGGCACGAAGCCGTTCCCGGGGCGGACGTAGGTCACCCCGTTGAGTAGTTCCTCTGGGTTACCAGCTGGTTCTTGCTGCAATACACGAGGCGTTCAAGATTAGTATGTAACTGCTTTAGTATTAGTATGAGTATGTGGGAATAGAAGTGGGTGCTGATGGAGAATTAGTGGTTGATTACTCTAAAATATAACGGTTACCGAAGACAGACTGGTGTAGCATTTAACGAAATAAAACTAAATAAAATAGACAAGGCACGTTAGGGAGATGAATAAATGTTGAGTCATGACTGAAACACGTAAGAAACCTAATGCACAGTCATCATAGTCTCCCCGCTCTACCCTTGCCCACAAAAAAAAAAAGAGTTAAGCAATTGCAGAGTATTATGGGTATTTTCCGTTATTTTTATCATCACGAACACATGCATAACCTTGTGTGCAAACGAAGGTAAACAAGTATGATGAGTATTTCTGTTTGTCATCTTTTTCCATCCTTTCGTCAACCTCTGTTTTATTCACTTATTCAGGCATGGAGTTGAAATAAAAGAAAGAAGTGTTTCATAATATTTCTAGAAGTCTCCCCTCCCTCCTACGAGCCAATAATTAACAAAGTATTCATATCCTTCATTTGTCCTTGTCTCTCCTTCCTTGTCTCCTTAATGCCGTTAGGAAATAGTTACACCTCGTCCTTGCATTGACTCCTTCGTCTTCTATCACTCCTGACCTCTTAACTCCTATGACCCTCCTTTCATGTCTTCCCATCCTTCCTCCCTTCGAACTTTATCTCCTTCATTGTCTCCTAAGTCCTTTCTTCCTCTCCCATTTTTCTTCTCGTCCCTTCTCTCCCTCCCCCTTTTATCCCTGCATCTCCCCTCATTATTGTCCTCTTCCTTTCCTCTCTGGCACATAATGGCAAACCACCAACCCTTCCCTTAACTACCTATAATCAACCTTCCCTTCCCTTGCCTTCCCTTCCCTTCCTGCCCGTCACTTACCTTCCCAAACTGGTTGCACGGGAAGGCCAGAACCTCAAAGTTGGTGAAGGATTCTTGCAGCACATTCATTTCTGTATACTGGGCTGTGTAACCTCAGTAAGTCGCCACATTGACGATCAGCACCACCTGTCGGCCAAAAACAGCACTCAGCACTCAAAAATAAACAGTAAAATTAAGAAAAATGTACATGAGTAAAAATAGTTATCGCTGTATTCATGTTTACATCTATTGGTTAAGGAAAGCAATGAGTAATCAGATAGATAGAGACATGGATGATACAAATATAGCTCAAGAATCATCACCCTTAAAGAGCGAGGAATAACAGAGATTTAACAAAGAAAAGATAACACTCGAATAAACAAGTTGACAAAGGCGAAAGTAGAAAGTAGAAAGCTAAATAAAGGTAGGGGGGGGATGGAGTCCTAAGCTGCTGGCGGGGTATAGCTAATGTTTTAGTTAGGTTTTCCCGTCTGACTGCGATAAGGGTACACAGAGAGACACACTGTCCCTCACAACCCTCCCTGACTGCCATTATATTCTCTTCGCCTCCTCTTCCTCTTCCTAGTTATTATTAGCATCATTATTATTGTTATTATTATTATTATTTTTATTGTAAGGATTGTGTAATGTTGTCTCGCTGCTTTACGTTCATTAGTGGTTTATTTAAAGCCTGACAGACCCAAGTAACGTCCTTGGGGGACAACCGTGCGTCCTTCACTCGGACTCTTGCCCCAACCATATCATATTCGTCCACATGCAGGATAAGATTACATTAAGTCTACTACTACTACTACTACTACTACTGCATTATTCTTTACAGTCTGCTGGGTGGTGGTGGTCGTTGCCTCCAGTGACGTCCTTAGGTCAAAGGTCATATAGGTTAGCCCAGGCATCAGGCATCTGCTTACCTTCGTCTCACCCCATATTTGGCCTCATTGCCGTCCAATTAGGTGAGTCAAAGAGAGAGAGAGAGAGAGAGAGAGAGAGAGAGAGAGAGAGAGAGAGAGAGAGAGAGAGAGAGAGAGAGAGAGAGAGAGAGAGAGAGAGAGAGAGAGAGAGAGAGACAGAGAGAGAGAGAGAGAGGTGGGGGCGTAACACTATATTATAACCTGTCCTTTGTGCGACATTTCGAAGTGACCTTGATAACTTATGAACATGTCCGTTCTGTCCCTCTGTCCTTGCAGCTCATTGGTCATGGAGTCAATTGGCCAATTTATCTTTACTGCATGACTTTAATGACCTTTATCCCTGATACTAGAGAGCCATGACCAGTGCATAAACTTCCTTTCTCCTACTCATCCCTCCCTCCCTCCGTTTGTCTCTCCATTAAGCTCACCGTCTCCTCTTCCGCATAATATCACCATTAGCATTAACAAGTTCTTTTTGTAAGTTGTTTCTTAGTTCATCTGGTCCCTTATATAAGCAAACACGGCTTACGTAACGGCCTTGGTGAAGGTGGTGAGGTGGCAAGACACAGTGGCACTTTCTCCCATTAGCACACAAAGAACAGAGGTACATGTCAGACAGGGTGATTTGTGATAAGGAACGGGGGAGGTGTACCCATTATAGATAGATAGATAAAGAGAGAGAAAATAGAAATATAGTAAAAAATATATATATATATAATCGTGTTACTTTAAATCTAACTCATTTTCGAGACCCAGCGGCGTCTAAGAACACACTAAAACACCAACACATAAACACACCAATAAACACACACACACACACACACACACACACACACACACACACACACACACACACACACACACACACACACACACACACACACACACACACACACACACCATCACACAAGGATCACCATAAACAAATACATCCGCACACTCATGGGAACGACCTTGGGAGGACTGTGTGGCGAGCGGGAGGCAGTATAGTGACGTGCTGTGGACATGACGTGGGAGGATTGTGAGGCGTGTTATATAATTGTGAGGCAGAGGGAAGCATCTCCAAGGACGCAGCGCCTTAACATTACAAGATGACGCAGGGCATGACCGGCGTTTACCTAGCAGCGGTGAGAGATAGATAGATAGAGAGAGAGAGAGAGAGAGAGAGAGAGAGAGAGAGAGAGAGAGAGAGAGAGAGAGAGAGAGAGAGAGAGAGAGAGAGAGAGAGAGAGAGAGAGAGAGGTCACTGTGGTTACGGATGATAGCAGAACATCATTATAACGGAACAGGAAGGTGACGAGCCCAAGGCAGGCACCTCCATCTTACCTGAGGAAAGCCAATAATGATCTGTCTCACCTGCAAAAAAAACAACAACTTACTGTTTATCCCAGCTTACCTTCCCTTTGTGTTCCGACAAGGAGATGTTCCTCGTCTCAAACAGGTCTGCCTCATCGTAGTCATAGATGGAGCCACCGTCACTAGGGTGGTGGTAGCAGGCACGGGACGGTACCCTGTCTGTGGCCACCACCCCGACAGCGGCCAACGACACCAACCCTGCCCACAACATTCTGAAAGGGATAATGCAGAAGGTGAAATGATGAAATCTCTTTTTTTTTTTCCTTCTCTCTCACACACACACACGCGCAAGTTTCGGGTTACAAGAAACCAATAAAATACAAACGTGATTCATCTATAGTGGTAATACTCTCAAAAGAAATGTATTTAAGGTGAATGAACCCCAGAAACCTGCTTGACGCGCCGCCTTTCTTCCAACAGGTGACTCTGTAGGCAAGTGACCCTCAAAATAGGTGACCCCACGTGCTGCCCTCAGTCATTGATGCCCAAATGAAACGCCTACTTTCTCCTGAGTCACACTGGGCTAACAAGGAAACAACTAACAACGCCGAGGGGAGAGAAAGTGAGAAGTGTTCCGTCAGACCGTTTGGGCGGAAAAAAACAGGTTAGTTACTGCCCACACTTTACTAAAACAAAAAAGAAAAAGAGAAAGTAGACCCTAGAGCTATCTGCCCAAATTCCTGCCGCGTTACTCCAAGGGAAGCTAGTGTTACGTTACTACATTGTATTCTTAGTATTACTGTTGTTCTCACCGCAAATGTTACTCGGCAAGGTGCCTTCGTGCTCAATTTTATAATTTTGCAAGGTTTCGCTTCTTAATCTAGTTGTTGTGGTTGAAGGAACATAGATACAGTTAGTAAGTAGAATAACCGGTGTGTGGTGGGTAGGTTTTGTGTGCCAGGCTCACAGCATCACAGCATCACAGCATCACCACCATACGCATGATAACTGCGTCCGGTGTAGCGTCTGTCCTCATCCCATCCTGCCTCAATCACTCATCCTCATTCCCTACACTCACACGTCCGTCCTAGTGACCCTTCAAAGTGGCACCTCCCCTTACAGCCCCTCACACACACACACACACACACACACACACACACACACACACACACACACACACACACACACACACACACACACACACACACACACACACACACACACACACACAACACACACACACACACACACACACACACACACACACACACACACACACACACACACATACACACACACACACACACACACACACACACACACACACACACACACACACACACACACACACACACACACACACACACACACACACATATGAGTAACACCTATGAAGCAGAGGAAACATTCAAGTCAGTTCACGCCTTAATCTTGACACACAAGGTTGGTGATGAGCGATGTGTCAGTCCTCACTCACACAGTCACTCACACATGACTTGTCAGCCTTGTGGTGGGCGTGTAACGGGCGTATCAATGCCACATGGGACTCAATGATTCTGTGAGATATACGCAGCTTACAGTGGCACTCAAAAAACAGTGTCTTGAGAACTCTTATTAGTGTCATTTAATTTATAGTCTCGATCGCTCGCCTCTGTGACTGATACATGTGATATTTTTTTTGTTTTTTGCCATGTGAGTTTGCTATTCGTTCTGTCTCGCTCCCATAACTCTGGTTCTGTTTATAAACGCCAACTCACCAGACACACATATTCAGCCGGAAGCTTCAACGTTCAAGTGAGCTTTGAACTTTATCTTTAAGTTTAAGAATAGGATTAGGATGAGTGCGTGGGTGGCACCGTGCAGGGCGATGTGCTAAGGTGTTGGGAAGGTGTTTCTCTCTCTCCTATGTAAACTTGATGGCGTGAGGTATTTTACTCATGACTCATTGGTCACTTTGTTTATTGCACAGTAAAGGTGATATCGATCACCTTTACTTTGTAATGAATGTATATATGTATATATATATATATATATATATATATATATATATATATATATATATATATATATATATATATATATATATATATATATATATATATATGTTCACCAACATGATTGTGATCACCAAACATGTATCTTGGGTTCACCTGATCATCGGCTGCATGTACTGTTGCATGAACACAAGTCTAACCCAAGTGGAGGTGCTTAATGACCACTTACCGGTACTGACAGGCTTGCAGGATTAATTGTAAATATCTGAATCAACACTTCACAGACAGCGTTACATCTACCTGACAAACAGCATAATAAAAACATTAAAGCACTAAACACTGTCAGCACCAGGGTCGAGGAGAGCAGTGTGCTGGAAGCTGATAAGTGTGAGGGAGCGAGAGCGAGAGGCCAGGTGTGTCTTACCTTATTGCCGGATGAACGCTGACTGGCTGCTGCTGGAACACACTCATCCATTGGCGGCACTCTACGAAACACCGCAGCCACCCCCATCCCACCCACCCCATTCTCCCCCACCGCACCGCTCCTGCATCTCCTGTCTAACTTAAGTGTTTAGCTGTGTGTAGAAAGGTTGCACAATCGTCTTTTATGGATATGAGTTAGTCATCCCTGCGTTGATGGTCGTTTCTTCCCACACTTCCCTTCATCTTACACAAGTCCGTGCCCAGTATCCTTACGCTTTGAAGTGTACAATACAATACAATACACTTCAAATGCAACTCAAGAAGTAATATGGAAAACCTTAACCGATATATCCTCAAGGAATTCAACAAAAGGTTACGTCAGTGAGGAATGTTGGGTGGAAATAGGGAGGGAAGTGTTGTGCGATCCTGAAACATGATGCAGCCCGCGGCAGTGACAGGTGGTGACCAGCAATCCAGCGACACGTGACCATCTGGTGAAAATTGTCCCCCCTCTTCATGATGTCCTTAGACGTAAATGTAGAAGAAGAAAAAAATGGTGAAAAAATGCGACAAGGGTGAGGACGTGAAGTGCCAGAAATCACCGATCGAGATGCAAGGAAGGAAGGGAAACTTATTCTCCAAGACGGAAAATTGATCCTTAACTGCTTCGTCACCTTGGAAGTGCGCACATACGTTTTTTTTTCTTCTTATATTGTTATATATATATATATATATATATATATATATATATATATATATATATATATATATATATATATATGTGTGTGTTTTCTCCTCACCTGCAGGAGCTTCCTTCACCCACCAACCACCAACCACCTGTCGCCTGTCGCCCTGCCTCCAACGCCTCAGGTCACCAAAACCTGAATGATTAATGCATAAAAGACTTGTGTTTTTGCGTTTTGTGATAAATTCAGAGCAGGAGACGCTCATTAATACAACTGCCTCCCGCTCCCCTATCCATCTCGAGAAAAAAATATACATATAAACAGTTTCCAGAACTGAGCAAAGGTTTGGCAGATACGATACATACTACGCATGAATCGTATGTACTCAACACTCTGGAACGCCTGGAAAGACTGTTAAATGAGTATATAATCATAACTTGTTGCCTTCCTCTCTAAGCATAGGACGATGAGAAATTTCAATGGTATTCTGTGATTTACCGGATTTACTGATTCACACCAACGACCTTTGAGAAGATGGCATCGCAGGGTTCAAAATGACAACTCATTCATTTATAGAGACAATGTGTTTCCTTTTACTGCGTCTAGTCCTTTCAGTCCACTAAATATCATACGAACACATGCATCATATCATCCATAATAATTACTTAAGAATTTGCAAGCTTTTGAATTTATTTATTTATTAGCTGGTAATCTTTATATATATATTTTTTTATATGATCTACTTTCTAACAACTTGGATAAGATACAATAACATGTTTAGGTGGAATATCCCATATCCTGATATGAGACTCAGACTTCCTTCATCACCACATGCGTCTCAATTCTATAATATAGACGACACTTGATGATAAAACACGAACACTCGTTGTTGTTGTTCCCTTAACATCAAAGAAAATTTTAGATTGGGAAATGATTTAAGACATGTGATAATAACTAATTCCAAAGCACATTCAATGAAGATGAGGATGAGTACAAGCATGTGGAGGATATAATGAAACATTCCAACCTCATTATATTTTATATAATTTCATCACATTGGTTTTATTTCCAGCGTCAGTATTTCCCTTTCCTTTACATTAATTTCCTGCGACAACTAACATTTCTTTCGCATCTTCGTCACGTTCTGCGGCGTGAAGGGAGAAGAACAATGGCAACACAATGTGCCAAGCGTCCAGTCAGTGTTGTCAAGGGTTACAGTGTGTTGCAGAAGGACATGACGTGCATACGACCTTGTTTATCCTCTTCAATAACAAATGAAGAAAGATAGAGAAGGGAGAGAGGAGGGAGAAAGGCGCAAGTTGTGACTGTCATTTGCTCTTCTTCGTATGACACTTTCCCTTTTTGTAATGTCTTTGTTTCGAAGCTTCACTCCCTCCGTGAAATTTTTTCCCTTAAGAATTATCATCCCCTGCGTGCCTTGTGCTGCCCTTCGCCTCACACTCGTCCTTCCTGCCACGGGTTACCAAGCAGGGGTGCACATACAACACGGATGCTTGAAAGAATGTTCAGGGTTATGGTGTGATGGATGTGTGTAATGTTAAGTCAGGGTGTGATGCTGATACTAGTACTTCTTTCTGGATACCTTTACATGATGTGGGTGTGGTGGGCGTCACGAGGCGTTAGCAACTACGTCAGGCTGTCACTCACGCCCATCTGCTGCTGCTGTTATCGTGTTCTCCTCTGCTCCTCCTCCCTACATGATGGTTGTTTTTAGCATATTGTTTGAAGAATTCTAAAATAAGAGGTGATGTAATACGAAAATAAAGAAGCCTTGGTGACGTGTGTGTGTGTGTGTGTGTGTGTGTGTGTGTATGTGTGTGTGTGTGTGTGTGTGTGTGTGTGTGTGTGTGTGTGTGTGTGTGTGTGTGTGTGTGTGTATGTAAAGGTCACAATTGCCTGAAGGACGGTCGGTGCGTCAAGGTTTTCGTTTCATTGGTTGTCCTTTTCTTCCTCTTGTCTTGTCTGTTTGTCTTCACTAGTGTGTGTTTGTCTTGTTCTTCTCCCTTGTTTGCTCCTCTATTTGCTTACTGTTTCAAGGTATAAAAAGAAACTTTCAATGGCCTCCTCATACCAAACCTATTTATTTTACTCGTAACAATGTACATTATGTGCTGACATTCATGGCCAAAGTTATGTAAATGATTAAGCAGATTAACAAAAGCATAAAAATGAATATCAAGTTTTTATTTGTTTGTGGTCACGAGAAAATTTGTAAAGGAGAACACTTTTAATATTAGCAAAACTCTGTCAGGCTACAAATTCAAACATAGTAAAACGTAACAGATGAAGCATGGCTGGATCTGTGTTAGTCTTCCTTCACATGTCAGGTGAAAAGAAGGAAGAAGAAAACGAGGCCTATCGAATACAGACAGACTCAGATCCATGTTTTAGTATTAATTAAATGAGGAAGAAAAGTAAAGTTAGGGCATATGCAACAATTTACCTTTATTTATTTATTTATTATCATTATTGTTATTATTATTATCATTATTATTACTATTATTATTATTATTATTATTATTATTATTATTATTATTATTATTATTATTATTATTATTATTATTAGCACGTGATACACAGTGGCAGGTTTGTTGTTGTTGTTGTTGTTGTTGGTGTTGTTGTTGTTGTTGGTGTTGGTGTTGGTGTTGGTGTTGGTATTGGTGTTGGTGTTGGTATTGGTGTTGGTGTTGGTGTTGGTGTTGGTGTTGCTGTTGCTGTTGCTGTTGCTGTTGCTGTTGCTGTTGCTGTTGCTGCTGTTGTTGTTGTTGTTGTTGTTGTTGTTGTTGTTGTCGTTGTTGTTGTTGTTGTTGTTGTTGTTGTTGTTGTTGTTGTTGTTGCTGTTGCTGTTGCTGTTGCTGCTGCTGTTGTTGTTGTTGTTGTTGTTGTTGTTGTGAGTAGCGATGATCCATGATGGGCCAAGTCACTGCAGCTGTGGTAGGCGATGGTCGTAGCAGAGGGAAGGGAGGTAGACAATAAGGTTCAACAGCAGATTATTATCAACTTTCCACGAAAATGAGTCAAATGAATGTGTGTGTGTGTGTGTGTGTGTGTGTGTGTGTGTGTGTGTGTGTGTGTGTGTGTGTGTGTGTGTGTGTGTCTGTGTGTGTGTGTGTGTGTGTGTGTGTGTGTGTGTGTGTGTGTGTGTGTGTGTGTGTGTGTGTGTGTGTGATGAATGTTCACCAAGTGCCTCGTCTCCCCTCGTCCAGTATCACCAAAGCTCAAAGTTCAAGCTCGCCACCACCACCAAAGTCTTGCACACACACACGAGCCCTTCTGTGAGGTGAAGAGGGGAGTGTGGAGGGAGGCCGTGTCCACCATCACCACCAATTATAAACTCCTGAATCATTTTAACCAACTAGTATCCTTGCTCCCGTCCCCAGCTCCGCTCCGTCACCAGCAGGACGGAAAAGCAGGTCCTATTTGAACGCCTTGGCACCTTCAGATGGGCACCCGAAGATAGCCGCACACTGGCACGAGTCAGTCTGGATCGTCAAGGAACAAGTTTTGCATAGGCACGGCAACACTGGTATGAAATACGGATTAGCTGAATAGGGTAAACTAGGGGTATACCGTAGCGAAGATCTGGTGTGTAGTCTCCTCTTCAGTGTTTTAGTAAGGTCGTGAAGATGGTTAGGTTTAATGAGGAGTTTCATCACCGTCTGGATTTTTGTGTCGGTGTGGTTGTTAAGGTTGTGGGGCGTAGAGGTGAAGCGAGTAGTGTGGAGGGAGGCCGTGTCCACCACCACCACCACCACCACCACCACCACCACCACCACCACCACCAAGGACAGGTGATGCACTGCAGGGAGATACATGATCACCTCAGTTTGAGAAGAGTATTCTGCGTTGCACCGTCGCGCAGAACCTTTATATATGCAGCTGATAGAGGGGACCGACGCCCGGATGGCCAGAGGGATAATTACGCCTCAAACAGGATATCAGACGAACAAGAGATGGCACAAAAAATTATATGCTGCAGAATCATATTAACCAACCAGTTTCCCCGCCCCCGCCCCCCGCTCCACCCCGCCACCAGCAGGACGGAAAAGTAGGTTCTATTTCCTCTGCATTCCAATCCGCACTTCATTACATCCAAAGATAGCCGTACACTGGCACGGGTCCACTTGGATCACACGGGAACAGGTGTTGCAGTGGCACGGCGCGTCTACGACAACCGGGTTGCCAGAGGGTTGGGGTGTAGGTGTGCTCGGCGGCAGGTAACCATGGGCAGTAGGAGGCAGGTACCCATGGGCAGGTGGAGGTAGGTACCCATGGGCAGGTTGTGGCACTGCTCTGGTGTGTAGGTTCCTCTCCAATCGTGGGCCAAGGTCGTGGGGATCATCAGGCCTCATCAGGAGCTTCGTCACCGTCTGCATCACTGTGACTGTGTAGTACATTGGACTTTGGGACGTGCAGGTGACGAGGCTGGTCTGTGCGGAGGCCGTGCCCGCCGCCGCCACCACCACCACCACCACCAACAGGGACAGTTGGTGCACCGCTGGGAGACACATCATCACTTTTGGGAGTTCCGTTCCGTTCCGTTCCGTGCCTGTGCCGGAAAGGAGTGAATCAGGACACGAGATCATGACCGTTTAAAACAATAGGTGTCCAGTGGGAGACGTAATCTAAGGCAGAAAGCACTCACCGACCAGGGAAATTACCTCCCAACGAACGAGAAGCAGGAGTTCTGTGCTGGACAGTCCCGCGGAACCCTTATATGCTGCTGCTGGAGAAATCAGGAGGAGCTTGTGGAAGGACGTTCAGCCTTGACAACTTGCTTGTCACTGGCGATGTTGTCGAGGGAAGCCCTTCCTGTCAGGTAGCCTCACCCTTGTCGTGTGTGTGTGTGTGTGTGTGTGTGTGTGTGTGTGTGTGTGTGTGTGTGTCTGTGTGTGTGTGTGTCTGTCTGTGTGTGTGTGTCTGTGTGTCTGTGTGTGTGTGTCTGTCTGTTTGTGTGTGTGTGTGTGTGTGTGTGTGTGTGTGTGTGTGTGTGTGTGTGTGTGTGTGTGTGTGTGTGTGTGTGTGTGTCTGTGTGTGTGTGTGTGTGTGTGTGTGTGTGTGTGTGTGTGTGTGTGTGTGTGTGTGTGTGTGTGTGTGTGTCTGTGTGTGTGTGTGTGTATTACGTCCAACTCACTGGAATTTCCAAATCATTGGGAAACCTAATCGTGATCATTACACCTCCGCTAACAATAAGATCAAGATCACCTGGGTTTCTCTATATATGTTTGACCTTGGCGTGGTGCGGGTCACGTTCCCTCAAGCTCACCCTGCTCATGGGAGAACCCGATGGTGTAACGCAGGCCACCATCCACCCATCCACGCCCAACCATACTCCCGGAAGCTGCAGGCGTGATCCTCCTCCTGTGAGGAAGTAGCGTGTTGGTGGGCGGCTGGGCGCGCCTCCACCCACACTCACACTCATGATGCAGGACATTGCTACCTAACCTTTGCAACTTTTAGGAGTCTATTGATGACACGATCCATTCCTAAGAAACAAACACAAACACGTAAATTCTTTAAGAAGGAACCATTTTTATACACATTCATAAACGTATTGATGTTATAATCATATAAAATATATAAATAGTAAATAAATCAGTATAATTATATATATTTGGTAGTTTTTTCTTCTCGCGTTCTGTATTTCTATATTGAGAGTACAGTCAAAAGAGACATAATAATTCAACTTTTTATTGTTCTTATTAACACAGAAGGATGTGTTTAAACACACACTGTTGAGGAGACAAAGTGTTTATAAAGTCATTGAGTAAGTAAGGCTTTGACTTATTTCAGGAAGTGATCATTTGTTCATGTGTGTGTGTGTGTGTGTGTGTGTGTGTGTGTGTGTGTGTGTGTGTGTGTGTGTGTGTGTGTGTGTGTGTGGGTGTAGGTGGTGGGTGGGGGCAGATAACCAGGGTCAGGTGGGGGCAGATAACCAGGGTCAGGTGGGGGCAGGTAACCAGAGGCAGGTGGGGGCAGGTAACCAGAGGCAGGTGGGGGCAGGTAACCAGAGGCAGGTGGGGGCAGGTAACCAGAGGCAGGTGGGGGCAGGTAACCAGAGGCAGGTGGGGGCAGATAACTAGAGGCAGGTGGGGGCAGGTAACCAGAGGCAGAGGTATAAAAAGAAACTTTCAATGGCCTCCTCATACCAAACCTATTTATTTTACTCGTAACAATGTATATTATGTGCTGACATTCATGGCCAAAGTTATGTAAATGATTAAGCAGATTAACAAAAGCATAAAAATTAATATCAAGTTTTTATTTGTTTGTGGTCACGAGAAAATTTGTAAAGGAGAACACTTTTAATATTAGCAAAACTCTGTCAGGCTACAAATTCAAACATAGTAAAACGTAACAGATGAAGCATGGCTGGATCTGTGTTAGTCTTCCTTCACATGTCAGGTGAAAAGAAGGAAGAAGAAAACGAGGCCTATCGAATACAGACAGGCTCAGATCCATGTTTTAGTATTAATTAAATGAGGAAGAAAAGTAAAGTTAGGGCATATGCAACAATTTACCTTTATTTATTTATTTATTATCATTATTGTTATTATTATTATCATTATTATTACTATTATTATTATTATTATTATTATTATTATTATTATTATTATTATTATTATTATTATTATTATTATTATTATTAGCACGTGATACACAGCGGCAGGTTTGTTGTTGTTGTTGTTGTTGGTTTTGTTGTTGTTGTTGTTGTTGTTGTTGTTGTTGTTGTTGTTGTTGTTGTTGGTGTTGCTGTTGGTGTTGGTGTTGGTGTTGCTGTTGCTGTTGCTGTTGCTGTTGCTGCTGTTGCTGTTGCTGTTGCTGTTGCTGCTGTTGTTGTTGTTGTTGTTGTTGTTGTTGTTGTTGTTGTTGTTGTTGCTGTTGTTGTGAGTAGCGATGATCCATGATAGACCAAGTCACTGCAGCTGTGGTAGGCGATGGTCGTAGCAGAGGGAAGGGAGGTGGACAATAAGGTTCAACAGCAGATTATTATCAACTTACCACGAAAATGAGTTCAATGAATGTGTGTGTGTGTGTGTGTGTGTGTGTGTGTGTGTGTGTGTGTGTGTGTGTGTGTGTGTGTGTGTGTGTGTGTGTGTGTGTGTGTGTGTGTTGTGTGTGTGTGTGTGTGTGTGTGTGTGTGTGTGTGTGTGTGTGTGTGTGTGTGTGTGTGTGTGTGTGTGTGTGTGTGTGTGTGTGTGTGTGTGTGAGAGAGTGTGTGTGTGTGTGTGTGTGTGTGTGTGTGTGTGTGTGTGTGTGTGTGTGTGTGTGTGTGTGTGTGTGTGTGTGTGTGTGTGTGTGTGTGTGTGTGTGTGTGTGTGTGTGTGTGTGTGTGTGTGTGTGTGTGTGTGTGTGTGTGTGTGTGTGTGTGTGTGTGTGTGTGTGTGTGTGTGTGTGTGTGTGTGTGTGTGTGTGTGTGTGTGTGTGTGTGTGTGTGTGTGTGTGTGTGTGTGTGTGTGTGTGTGTGTGTGTGTGTGTGATGAAGGTTCACCAAGTGCCTCGTCTCCCCTCGTCCAGTATCACCAAAGCTCAAAGTTCAAGCTCGCCACCACCACCAAAGTCTTGCACACACACACGAGCCCTTCTGTGAGGTGAAGAGGGGAGTGTGGAGGGAGGCCGTGTCCACCATCACCACCAATTATAAACTCCTGAATCATTTTAACCAACCAGTATCCTTGCTCCCGTCCCCAGCTCCGCTCCGTCACCAGCAGGACGGAAAAGCAGTTCCTATTTCATCGCCTCGGCACCTTCAGATGGGCACCCGAAGATAGCCACACACTGGCACGAGTCAGTCTGGATCATCAAGGAACAAGTTTTGCATAGGCACGGCAACACTGGTATGAAATGCGGATTAGCTGCATAGGATACACCAGGGGTATACCGTAGCGAAGATCTGGTGTGTAGTCTCCTCTTCAGTGTTTTAGTAAGGTCGTGAAGATGGTTAGGTTTCATGAGGAGTTTCATCACCGTCCGGTTCATCAAGCGCCTCGTCTCCCCTCGTCCAGTATCATCAGGGATCAAAACGACACACCTAGCCACTATGGATAATTATGACTACACGTATTATCATTCCATGGGATTTGGGAACAATTAGGGCAGATGCACGGCGGTATTATAATGGCCGGCTTAGGGTCAGGGACAGGGTCAGGGGCAGGGGCAGGGGCAGGGACAGGGGCAGGGGCAGGGGCAGCGGCAGGGGCAGGGGCATCGGCAAGGCCAGGGAAACTGAAAGGGAAAAGGGAATCGCCTAACAAGGGGACTTCCGATAAGGATCTGGTGTGTAGTCTCCTCTTCAGTGGTTGAGTAAGGTTGTGAAGATGGTCAGATTTCATAAGGAGTTTCATCACCGTCTGGATCTTTGTGTCGGTGTGGTCGTTAAGGTTGTGGGGCGTAGAGGTGAAGCCAGTAGTGTGGAGGGAGGCCGTTTCCACCACCACCACCACCACCACCACCACCAAGGACAGGTGATGCACTGCAGGGAGATACATGATCACCTTAGTTTGAGAAGAGTGTTCTGCGTTGCACCGTCGCGCAGAACCTTTATATATGCAGCAGATGGAGGGGACCGACGCCCGGATGGCCAGAGGGATATTTACGCCTCAAACAGGATATCAGACGAACAAGAGGTGGCACAAAAAATGATATGCTGCTGAATCATATTAACCAACCAGTTTCCCCGCCCCCGCCCCCCGCTCCACACCACCACCAGCAGAACGGAAAAGCAGGTCCTAATTCCCCGGCACGTCAATCCGCGCAACATTACACCAAATGTCAGCCGTACACTCGCACGGGTTCTCTTTGACCACAAAGGAACAGTTGTTGCAGAGGCACTTCGTGGAATAAGATATGGAACCCGAGTATTTTCCGTATTGGGCTGTAAATGTGCTCGGCATCAGGTCCACATGGGAAGGCTGTGGCACTGCTCTGGTTGGTAGGTTCCTCTCCAATCGTGGGCCAAGGTCATGGGGATCATCAGGCCTCATCAGGAGCTTCGTCACCGTCTGCATCACTGTGACTGTGTTGTACTTTGAACTCTGGCACGTGTAGTTGACGAGGCTGGTCTGTGCGGAGGCCTTGCCCGCCGCCGCCACCACCACCACCACCAAGGACAGGTGATGCACTGCAGGGAGATACATGATCACCTTAGTTTCAGAAGAGTGTTCTGCGTTGCACCGTCGCGCAGAACCTTTATATATGCAGCTGGTGGAGGGGACCGACGCCCGGATGACCAGAGGGATAATTACCCCTCAAACAGGATATCAGACGAACAAGAGGTGGCACAAAAAATTATATGCTGCTGAATCATATTAACCAACCAGTTTCCCCGCCCCCGCCCCCCGCTCCACCCCGCCACCAGCAGGACGGAAAAGCAGGTTCTATTTCCTCTGCATTCCAATCCGCACCTCATTACATCCAAAGATAGCTGTACACTGGCACGGGTCCACTTGGATCACACGGGAACAGGTGTTGCAGCGGCACGGCACGTCTACGACAACCGGGTCGCCAGAGGGTTGGGGTGTAGGTGTGCTCGGCGGCAGGTAACCATGGGCAGTAGGAGGCAGGTACCCATGGGCAGGTGGAGGTAGGTACCCATGGGCAGGCTGTGGCACTGCTCTGGTGTGTAGGTTCCTCTCCAATCGTGGGCCAAGGTCGTGGGGATCATCAGGTCTCATCAGGAGCTTCGTCACCGTCTGCATCACTGTGACTGTGTAGTACATTGGACTTTGGGACGTGCAGGTGACGAGGCTGGTCTGTGCGGAGGCCGTGCCCGCCGCCGCCACCACCACCACCACCAACAGGGACAGTTGGTGCACCGCTGGGAGACACATCATCACTTTTGGGAGTTCCGTTTCGTTCCGTTCCGTTCCGTGCCTGTGCCGGAAAGGAGTGAATCAGGGCACAAGATCATGACCGTTTAAAACAATATGTGTCCAGTGGGAGACGTAACCTAAGGCAGAAAGCACTCACCGACCAGGGAAATTACCTCCCAACGAACGAGAAGCAGGAGTTCTGTGCTGGACAGTCCCGCGGAACCCTTATATGCTACTGCTGGAGAAATCAGGAGGAGCTTGTGGAAGGACGTTCAGCCTTAACAACATGCTTGTTACTGGCGATGTTGTCGAGGGAAGCCCTTCCTGTCAGGTAGCCTCACCCCTGTCGTGTGTGTGTGTGTGTGTGTGTGTGTGT
>JAXIVD010000301.1:30000-110000 GCA_036785275.1 Cancer borealis | reverse complement strand
GCTCCACACCACCACCAGCAGGACGGAAAAGCAGGTCCTAATTCCCCGGCACGGCAATCCGCGCAACATTACACCAAATGTCAGCCGTACACTGGCACGGGTTCTCTTTGACCAGAAGGGAACAAGTGTTGTTGCATTTGCACGGCACATATATGGCAGTCGGAGTCGTGATGATCGGCTCCGAAGTCACTGGGGTGGGTTTAATGGTGACGGGTGGCGGCAGATAATCATGGGCAGGTGGGGGCAGGTAACCATGGGCAGGTGGAGGTAGATACCCATGATCAGGTGGGGGCAGGTACCCATGGGCAGGTGGAGGTAGGTACCCATGGGCAGGCTGTGGCACTGCTCTGGTGTGTAGGTTCCTCTCCAATCGTGGGCCAAGGTCGTGGGGATCATCAGGCCTCATCAGGAGCTTCGTCACCGTCTGCATCACTGTGACTGTGTAGTACTTTGGACTCTGGGACGTGCAGGTGACGTGCCAGCCGCCGCCACCACCACCACCACCAACAGAACCAGTTGGTGCACCGCTGGGAGACACATCATCACTTTTGGGAGTTCCGTTCCGTTCCGTTCTGTTCCATGCTTGTGTCGGAAAGGAGTGAATCAGGGCACGAGATCATGACCGTTTAAAACAATATGTGTCCAGTGGGAGACGTAACCTAAGGCAGAAAGCACTCACCGACCAGGGAAATTACCTCCCAACGAACGAGAAGCAGGAGTTCTGTGCTGGACAGTCCCGCGGAACCCTTATATGCTGCTGCTGGAGAAATCAGGAGGAGCTTGTGGAAGGACGTTCAGCCTTGACAACATGCTTGTCACTGGCGATGTTGTCGAGGGAAGCCCTTCCTGTCAGGTAGCCTCACCCCTGTCGTGTGTGTGTGTGTGTGTGTGTGTGTGTGTGTGTGTGTGTGTGTGTGTGTGTGTGTGTGTGTGTGTGTCTCTCTCTGTTTGTGTGTGTGTGTGTGTGTGTGTGTGTGTGTGTGTGTGTGTGTGTGTGTGTGTGTGTGTGTGTGTGTGTGTGTGTGATGAAGGCTCACCAAGCGCCTCGTCTCCCCTCGTCCAGTATCGCCAAAGTTCAAGGTACAAGCTCGCCACCACAACCAAAGGCTTGCACACACTCACACGGATCCTCCTGTGCAACGACGGAACATACTGGGCAGCGGCACGGCACTGTTATGATGGCCGGGGCAGAGGGAGGTGGGGGCAGGTTATCAGGAGAAGGTGGGAGCAGGTTATCAGGAGAAGGTGGGGGCAGGTTATCAGGAGAAGGTGAAGGCAGGTAACCAGCGGCAGGTGGGAGCAGGTAACCAGAGGCAGGTAGGGGCAGGTAACCAGGGCCAGGTGGGGGCAGGTAACCAGAGGCAGGTGGGGGCAGGTAACCAGAGGCAGGTGGGGGCAGGTAACCAGAGGCAGGTGGGGGCAGGTAACCAGAGGCAGGTGGGGGCAGGTAACCAGAGGTAGGTGGGGGCAGGTAACCAGGGTGAAACAGCGGTGAGGATCTGGTGTGTAGTCTCCCCTTCAGTGTTTTAGTAAGGTCGTGAAGATGATCAGGTTTTATGAGGAGTTTCATCACCGTCTGGATCTTTGTGTCGGTGTGGTTGTTAAGGTTGTGGGGCGTGGAGGTGAAGCGAGTAGTGTGGAGGGAGGCCGTGTCCACCACCACCACCACCACCACCACCACCACCACCACCACCACCACCACCACCACCACCACCCCACCACCACCACCACCAAGGACAGGTGATGCACTGCAGGGAGATACATGATCACCTTAGTTTGAGAATAGTGTTCTGCGTTGCACCGTCTCATTGAACCTTTATATACAGCTGGTGGAGGGCCACAAACAGGATATCAGACGAGCGAAAAGTTGTTTTTAGAGGAAAGATAACCTTGCTAACCAACGTGCTTACCATAAACAATGTTTGCTGAGGGAGAAATTTTCCTGAATTGGCCTCATGCACTTCATGCCGCGCCTCCACCCACACTCACACTCATGATGCAAGACATTGCTACCTAACTTTTGTAACTTTTAGGAGTCTAGTGATGACACGATCCATTCCTAAGAAACAAACACAAACACGTAAATTCTTTAAGAAGGAACCATTTTTATACACATTCATAAACGTATTGATGTTATAATCATATAAAATATATAAATAGTAAATAAATCAGTATAATTATATATATTTGGTAATGTTTTTTCTTCTCGCGTTCTGTATTTCTATATTGAGAGTACAGTCAAAAGAGACATAATAATTCAACTTTTTATTGTTCTTATTAACACAGAAGGATGTGTTTAAACACACACTGTTGAGGCGACAAAGTGTTTATAAAGTCATTGAGTAAGTAAGGCCTTGACGTATTTCAGGAAGTGATCATTTGTTCATGTGTGTGTGTGTGTGTGTGTGTGTGTGTGTGTGTGTGTGTGTGTGTGTGTGTGTGTGTGTGTGTGTGTGTGTGTGTGTGTGTGTGTGTGATGAAGGCTCACCAAGCGCCTCGTCTCCCCTCGTCCAGTATCGCCAAAGTTCAAGGTACAAGCTCGCCACCACAACCAAAAGCTTGCACACACACACACGGATCCTTCTGTGCAACGACGGAACATACTGGGCAGCGGCACGGCACTGTTATGATGATCGGGCGAGGGCTAGTTGGGATCAAGTTATCAGGGGCAGGTGGGGGCAGGTAACCAGAGGCAGGTGGGGGCAGGTAACCAGGGCCAGGTGGGGGCAGGTAACCAGAGGCAGATGGGGGCAGGTAACCAGAGGCAGGTGGGGGCAGGTAACCAGAGGCAGGTGGGGGCAGGTAACCAGAGGCAGGTGGGGGCAGGTAACCAGAGGTAGGTGGGGGCAAGTAACCAGAGGCAGGTGGGGGCAGGTAACCAGAGGCAGGTGGGGGCAAGTAACCAGAGGCAGGTGGGGGCAGGTAACCAGGGTCAGGTGGGGGCAGGTAACCAGAGGCAGGTGGGGGCAGGTAACCAGAGGCAGGTGGGGGCAGGTAACCAGAGGTAGGTGGGGGCAAGTAACCAGAGGCAGGTGGGGGCAGGTAACCAGAGGCAGGTGGGGGCAGGTAACCAGAGGCAGGTGGGGGCAGGTAACCAGAGGCAGGTGGGGGCAGGTAACCAGAGGCAGGTGGGGGCAGGTAACCAGAGGCAGGTGGGGGCAGGTAACCAGGGCCAGGTGGGGGCAGGTAACCAGAGGCAGGTGGGGGCAGGTAACCAGAGGCAGGTGGGGGCAGGTAACCAGAGGTAGGTGGGGGCAAGTAACCAGGGTGAAACAGCGGTGAGGATCTGGTGTGTAGTCTCCCCTTCAGTGTTTTAGTAAGGTCGTGAAGATGATCAGGTTTTATGAGGAGTTTCATCACCGTCTGGATCTTTGTGTCGGTGTGGTTGTTAAGGGTGTGGGGCGTGGAGGTGAAGCGAGTAGTGTGGAGGGAGGCCGTGTCCACCACCACCACCACCACCACCACCACCAAGGACAGGTGATGCACTGCAGGGAGATACATGATCACCTTAGTTTGAGAAGAGTGTTCTGCGTTGCACCGTCTTGTTGAACTTTTATATATGCAGCTGTTGGAGGGCCACAAATAGGATATGAGACGAGCGAAAAGTTGTTTTTAGAGTAAAAATAACCTTGCTAAGCAACGTGCTTGCCATAAACAATGTTTGCTGAGAGAGAAATTTTCCTGAATTGGCCTAAATGCACTTCATGCCTACTGTAAACTGTAAAAAATTATGATGTGTGTGTGTGTGTGTGTGTGTGTGTGTGTGTGTGTGTGTGTGTGTGTGTGTGTGTGTGTGTGTGTGTGTGTGTGTGTGTCAAGGGTATCGAGGTACCAAAATGTAAGGTCACCAAGACCGTCCTATTTCCTCTGCATTCCAATCAGCACCTCATTACACCCAAAGATAGCCGTACACTGGCACGGGTCCACTTGGATCACACGGGAACAGGTGTTGCAGCGGCACGGCACCACTACGACACTTTCGAAGGTGATCGGCTCCGAAGTCACTGGGGTGGGTTTGATGGTGACGGGTGTCGGTGTGCGCGGCGGCAGGTAACCATGGGCAGGCGGGGGCAGGTAACCATGGGCAGGTGGAGGTAGATACCCATGATCAAGTGGAGGCAGGTACCCATGATCAGGTGGAGGCAGGTACCCATGGGCAGGTGGAGGTAGGTACCCATGTGCAGGCTGTGGCACTGCTCTGGTGTGTAGGTTCCTCTCCAATCGTGGGCCAAGGTCGTGGGGATCATCAGGTCTCATCAGGAGCTTCGTCACCGTCTGCATCACTGTGACTGTGTAGTACTTTGGACTTTGGGACGTGCAGGTGACAAGGCTGGTCTGTGCGGAGGCCGTGCCCGCCGCCGCCACCACCACCACCACCAACAGGGACAGTTGGTGCACCGCTGGGAGACACATCATCACTTTTGGGAGTTCCGTTCCGTTCCGTTCCGTTCCGTGCCTGTGCCGGAAAGGAGTGAATCAGGGCACGAGATCATGACCGTTTAAAACAATATGTGTCCAGTGGGAGACGTAACCTAAGGCAGAAAGCACTCACCGACCAGGGAAATTACCTCCCAACGAACGAGAAGCAGGAGTTCTGTGCTGGACAGTCCCGCGGAACCCTTATATGCTGCTGCTGGAGGAATGAGGAGGAGCTTGTGGAAGGACGTTCAGCCTTGACAACATGCTTGTCACTGGCGATGTTTGTCAAAGGAGGCCCTTCCTGTCAGGTAGCCTCACCCTTGTCTTGTGTGTGTGTGTGTGTGTGTGTGTGTGTGTGTGTGTGTGTGTGTGTGTGTGTGTGTGTGTGTGTGTGTGTGTGTGTGTGTGTGTGTTACGTCCAACTCACTGGAATTTCTAAATCACTGGGAAACCTAATCGTGATCATTACATCTCCGCTAACAATAAGATCAAGATCACCTGGGTTTGACCTTGGTGTGGTGCGGGTCACCTTCCCATAATAGCATATTAGAATAGTATAGTGTAATAGTTTGAAAAAAATACATATGTAATAATAATGATTGGGATAATATAATAATAAAAGGTTTATTTCGTCATGGCAGATATTAGGCTGAAAATTTACAAAAACAGGTATATTAAAAAAAATTGGTGATAGGAGACTGGTGGGTCTGACGAAGGACTCGGGTGATGGGAAGGTGATGGGGATGTGATTGGGGGGATAACGAATGTAGTATATGTTTCGTCGCCTGTTATTGCAACGTTTTCGTGTTTCTATACTAAAACAATTTTGGTCTGGGGGTTATGGAACACTTCCACTGTTCCAAGATTTTGGAAGTAACAAGTTGAAATGACTTTCGGAGGCCGATACAACGGTATTTATTCACTCAAACTAATAGGTTTCAAGTCTCCAATATCTAGAAGGGGAATACCTTAAAGAAGCCCCTGGGAACATGTTTACCTTCTCAGGGAATTTCCTTAATGGTTTTTCCCAAGCCATCTGAAGGGATTTTAACTTCACAACAGACACAGACAAATCTTAACTAGCTTTAGTGACAGAGCTTCGCCTAATGGGTATTTTAATTGCTATCTTAACCGTGGGTCAAACCCGGCCTTTGAACACCTGTTGTTTGTGGGAAGCAGGTCACCTCCCGCTTCCACCTTAACATGTGTGTTCATGACATACACGAGACAGTAGCAGTGACTTGTAGTGAAGTACACAACAGGCAGGGGCGTTGAGTAATTATGTGTTTGTGTGTGTGTGTGTGTGTGTGTGTGTGTGTGTGTGTGTGTGTGTGTGTGTGTGTGTGTGTGTGTGTGTGTGTGTGTGTGTGTGTGTTTATATCAACGAACAACACTTTACTTTAATATACATATTGTCTGACCTTCAGTAGCTTAGCAAGACAATATAATTAGACATGACGTCATTAAACTTTACAGAAAAAACTAATACTTTTTTATGCGTGTGAGAGGCTTAAACACAACATGAAGTCCATCTGTAAACCACAAACACTCCACGAAACAGGAAAAAATGGAGAGGGAAGGAGGACAAGGAAAATACATGGCGAGACACACACACACACACACACACACACACACACACACACACACACACACACACACACACACACACACACACACACACACACACACACACACACATCAATCAAACAAGACACTCTAGTCAAGATAACGCCTAACAAAGGTGTGACGTTAGATTAGAGTCATCAAGAGAGTGTTAAAATGCGGTACGTGTTCAAAATATCATAGTGTTTTGAAAATGTTTAGTCACTTGATGACTCTCACTATCTCCTGAACATATATTAATTTTTATAAGGGAATTATTTATATTGATTATGGTTCTTGATTGTCATGGAATCCATTTAAACCTCCCGCCATAAATGGACGCACCATGGTTCGGTTCCAATATTTTTTTCGGTACATCCCGGAACTGATTATTCCAAGTATATGGAATGTATACATGCGTCACATGGATGTATTAACAATCATTTAAAAAAAAAAACATTCTAATAATACGAACAATCATATGAGATTTAAGTCATTACAATATAAATATATCTGGTGTCATGTTAAACATTATAAATCCACGTATACAAAGTAAACAGTTTTGTGAAGATATATGAAAGGAAATCAAAATAGTATATGTTCCTAATGATTTGGAAGCTTATTAATCCATAAGATAGTAACTTAGATGTCTTTTAAAAAATAATATAGGATCCTGTCCGCCATTGTTGTTGTTGTGAGTAGCTCAAGCTCAACACACAGCAGCCATCGTGTGACCACAGCGGTCTGGGTTTGTCAGCACAAAACAAGGCTGAAAATGTCTAGTGAAGAAAATTATGGAAGAGATCGTGGAACAAGAATGAAGCGATGCAGGAAGTGCCAATATACTGGTAAAGTTAACAGCGACGAGCTCTGTAGGAGCTGTAATGAAGAAGTGAAGAGCAACCGGGAAATATGTACGGCATGCAAGCATTGGGTCGAGAGAGGAGTTGAGTGTACAAGATGTGGTTTCTGGCGACACAAAGAATGTGAAGGGCTTAGTGAAGCAGGATTAAAGCTAGTAACAGATATGGATGTATGGTTTTGCAAGAACTGTAGCTCAGAGTGGATGCTAGAGAAAGAAGAAAATTCAAGGATGAACGAGGAGCTAAGAGGACTAAAAATGAAAAATTCTGAAATTAACAATAAAGTGAAGGATTTTGAAAATAAGTGGAGCAAAAAAGTGAACGAGTCTGACGAGGCAGATCCTTCCCCAGAAAATAAGCAAGGAGAAAGGGAGGCTGGAGAGAAACCTACAGGTATGTTACATATTAAGGATGAGATCAAGAAGCTGAGAAAGGCTAACGATGAGTTTAAAGAAATGATTGTAAATATAGAGAAAAAATGGGAAAGTAGAGAAGAGGAAATGATAAAGAAGGTGATGGACAAGGTGGTTGAGCATCTTGGGAAGATCCAGGAGAAGGAAAAGAAAAAGAAGAACGTTATTATCTTTAATATTCCCGAAAGCAAGAAGGCTGAAATCGGAGACAGGATATCTGATGATAAGGAAATGTGTGAAGAGGTATTCCAAGATGCACTTCGTATAAGAGACGCAAAAATTGAACGTATCTTTAGAATTGGAAGAGGAAACAATGGAAAGATTAGACCTGTTATTGTTGAACTGAGTGAAGTGGAAACCAAATGGGAGCTTATAAAACGTAGTGTCTAAAAGATGAAGATAATTCAGGGATGAAACAAGTCATCATAGCACCAGACTTAACCAGAAAAGAAAGAGAAGAGAATGATAAGCTGAGAGAAGAATTGAAACAAAGAAGGTAAAATGGTGGAAGGTGGATCATTAGAAAAGGAAAAGTAATCAAACTTCATAATGGAGATGAGGAGAGGAACAACTGACTTGTCCATGAAAATAGATACAAAAATAACGCAAACTTGGGTAATAAGGAAAATGAATTAGACCTAAATAAATCAATAAGAAATGATAAGTCAAGTGACATTATAGTTATCAAGGCAATAAACATACAAGGACTATCTAAGGTAAAAACTAATGAGGTAGAGAGTCTGATAGAGGAAAACAGTATAGTATGCTTAACAGAAACGCAGAAAAAGATTAGAGATATAAACTTTAATAGTAATGTGGTTATATTGGAACAAATGAGAGAACCAAAAGACAGAAACGGTGGAGGTTTAATGCTACTACATCAGCAAAATAAGAATATAGTTCTGAACAAAGTTGCCACTAGAAATAAAGACATTCTGCACGTGAAAGGTAGCGTTCGAGGAATGGATATCGTCATGATTATAGTTTACTTCAGTGTAAATGACAAAGAGAGAAACTCATCAATGAAAGAAGAAATAGAAAAAATACTAGAAAATAATATTGAGGAGGCATTAATGATTATTGGAGACATAAATGGGCATGTCGGTTTTAAAGGTGGGCAAAAGCTAGATGACAATGGAAGGATGATCCTCAATTGGTTAGAAAGATATAAACTTACAATGTTGAATGATGACATGAAATGTGAGGGAGAATTTACATGGTCTAGGGACGAGCAAAAAAGTGTAATCGACTATGCAATAGTGACTGATAAGTTTTATGATAGATACAAAAAGATGAAAATTGATGAAAATCAAGATATAATTGATATCAGTGACCATAATCTTATAGAAATTCAAATTGAAGTCAAGCAAAATAAAAACTATAGCAGTAAAGAGTGGATTACGAGAGAATTCTACAAAACTGATAATGACTCTTTAAATAAGTTTCAACTAGAGCTAGAAGAAAACTTTGCAAGAGAAACAGTGAAAGACATCCATGACTTGGAGAAAAGAATTGTTGATACTGCTGATAAAGTATTAAAAGGGAAATATAGAAGAAAGAACCGAAGTAGTACACAAGGAAAACAAGAAGAACCAGTATGGTTCACAGAGGAGATAAGAAGAGAAATTAAAGGAAGGAAAAGATATAATAGACTGCGAAGAAATACAAGAAAAGAAGGCAATAAGACAGAGGAAGAAAAATGGAAGAAAATGTATCTAGAACAAAAAATAAAGGCTCAAAAACTAATAAGGCAAGCAATGACCATGGACGAAGAGAAGAAGGCAAAGGAAATCAAGGAGGATAAGAGTAACGGGAAGAACATCTGGAAATATATAAGGATGCTGAAAGGAGAAAAAGAGAAGGAAGCACTGAGTGTGGTGGATAATATTTATGGAGAAGACAAAAATAAACTAGGTTATGAAGAGGCAGCCACAGAGATTGAAACATTCTGGAGATCTATTTACATGCTAATAATATTGAAGACGAGTGGGATGAAAACAAGAGGGAGCTATACATCCAAGAAAGGAAAGCCATCAGGGAAAATATAAGAAAAGGCAAACACTTCAAGATACTTAAAAGAGAAGAGAATGAGGAAATAGAACACTTAGAGACCTGTGCTATGGAAGTTAGAGAACACCTAGACATGGAATTCCAGATAAAAGAAGGTATTGTATTTATGCAAGAAGAACTTATCAATGAAGACAATGTAATAAAAGGCTTGAAAAAAATGAAAGCGAAAAAGGCAGCAGGACCAGACGGGATAAAACCAGAGTTTCTAAAAGTATTTATCAAAAGTCGACCACTATTAGTGACTCTGGTCAGAACATTAAAACAATCACTCCAATTGGCAGAGGTACCAGACAGCTGGAAAGAGTCAACCACTGTACTGATCCCCAAAACACAGAAACCAAAAGTGAATGAGTACCGACCTATTGCATTAACAAATATGGGATACAAGCTAATGATGGCAGTATTGAGGGAAGGTATTGAAGAGCATCTACAGAATAACCATCTGATACAAGAAAACCAAGCTGGATTTACCGCAGGAGCAAGAGTGGAAAACAATGTTTTAATTATGAGGTATTGTGTCGAAAAATCCTACGAAACTAAGAAACCGCTAATAGCAATATCCATCGATTTTGCTAAAGCGTTCGACAGTATAAGAAGAGACATGATGGTAAAAGTAATGATGAATTACAAGATCGATGAAAGAGCTATAGAAATTATTACCAAACTGTACGAGGAAGACATAACTAAAATTAAACTGGATGACAACAAAGAACTTAAGATTCCTGTAACAAGTGGTATTAGACAAGGCTGTACCGGCTCTACTACTATTTTCAAACTTGTCACCTATAGAATAATCCAGAAATTACAACAACTAGATAAAGGATTTAAGGATGATAATTTTAATATAACATCCCTATTTTATGCTGATGACGGTTTGCTGCTGGCAGGCAGCATAGAAGATGCCGAGAGAGTGGTGGAACAGGTGGTGCTGGTAGGAAGAGAATGTAGATTAGAAATTAACAGACAGAAGAGTACCATAGTAATATTTAATATGAGAGACAAACCCCAAGAAATAGCTGGAATAAGAACAAACAACACACTCAAATACTTGGAAATAACCATCAATGACAGCAAAAACCTCTTCAAAGAACACAAAAAGCTAATGATGGATAAAGCAGTAAGACTGGCCAACATGACTTACTCAGTAGTGGCAAGGAGCTGTGCTAGAATGTTAGTAGGAAAGACCTATTGGAAGAGTATTGCCCTCCCAACCATATTGTATGGAACCAACATCATGGAATTTACAAAACAAGAACTAGAGAAACTCCAAAGAATTGAGAATAGTGTAACAAGAAAAATACTGTGGGCACCAAGCTATGCACAGCAGGCAGCACTGAGGGGTGAAGTGGGAATATCCAGCATGAAGGCAAGAATAATGGAAGGCCAGCTAAAATACCTACAATATGCTATGAAAGGACAAGGACAAGGAAAAGAGTTGCTAAGTAGGGTGGTGGAGGAAATGAGAACCTCAAAAAATAAAAATAAATGGATAATGGGTCTGATGGAGAACAGAAACATAGTGGGATTGAGAGGAGAGGCTGACAACCCTATGGACATCAATAGGAAAGTGAGGGAATGGGACACAAGGATGTGGAAACAAGAGATGGAAGAGAAAGTAAGTCTAAAGCTATACAAGGAGTGGAGAAAAGACATAGGAGGACAGGACAATATTTACGACAACAGGGAAGCTGCCACTATACTCTTCAGATGCAGAACCAACAATATAGACTTGGGAGACCGAAAAAGATTTGTGAATGCGACAACAGAGTGTATCATGTGTGGTGCTCCAGTTGAAGATCTAAAACACTTTATTCTGTTCTGTATAGGTTACAACGAAGTGAGATCAGGACATCCAGCCCTGCAGCAACCATACCAGGAAAATACAGACATTATAATAGGACATATTATTTGATAACAGTGACATTGAAACAACAAAAGACATTTTGTACAAATTTTGGACAATAAGACAGAGAGAGAAAAACAATTTACAAAACCAATGAAAATACATATTATAGTGAACATATAAGCCCAGACCGCAAGAAGATACATCAGGAAGTGCCGATTCAACAGGCAAGACTTCCGACAACTACCTAAACCTAAAGGAAAATGGCGCTGGATGAACGGGACGGCCTGACGACGCTACTATAATACTACCTATCTTCTTGACACCACTGTTTCATTATTAAGAGAGACGTAAGTAATCCACAGCCTTATTTTAAGTGTAATAATTGTTCATACTAAGTGAATGATGGCTAGCTCGGCTCCTCCCCGCTTCGCCTCAGTCCCAGCTCGGCAACAATCATTTTAATAAACAAAACAATAATGAAGCTTGTACCAGGAGGGAAAACAAAACAAAAAAAATTAAATCAATGAAGGAAAACCCATAAAGAAGGTGAAGTGATGTATTCTTGCTGTCTAGTTGTTCATGTGTGTGTGTGTGTGTGTGTGTGTGTGTGTGTGTGTGTGTGTGTGTGTGTGTGTGTGTCTGTGTGTGTGTGTGTGTGTGTGTGTGTGTGTGTGTGTGTGTGTGTGTGTGTGTGTGTGTGTGTGTGTGTGTGTGTGTTCACCAAGCGCCTGGTCTCCCCTCATCCAGTATCATCAGAGATCAAGGTCCATTACAAGGAAACTCTGTTACACACACACACGGTTCGTTCTGTGAAACTACGCAACATTCACAACTGCATTTGCACCACGGTGGTATCATGGGCGGGCCAAGGTAGTCTTGTGGTATGTCGAGAATAGGGTGAAACACCGGTGAGGATCTGGTGTGTAGTCTCCCCTTCAGTGGTTGAGTAAGGTCGTGAAGATGGTTAGGTTTCATGAGGAGTTTCATCACCGTCTGGATCTTTGTGTCGGTGTGGTTGTTAAGGTTGTGGGGCGTGGAGGTGAAGAGAGTAGTGTGGAGGGAGGCCGTTTCCACCACCACCACCACCACCACCAAGGACAGGAGATGCACTGCAGGGAGATACATGATCACCTTAGTTTGAGAAGAGTGTTCTGCGTTGCACCGTCGCGCAGAACCTTTATATATGCAGCAGATGGAGAGGTGGAGGGGACCGACGCCCGGATGGCCAGAGGGATAATTACGCCTCAAACAGGATATCAGACGAACAAGAGGTGGCACAAAAAATTATAAACTGCTGAATCATATTAACCAACCAGTTTCCCCGCCCCCGCCCCCCGCTCCACCACGCCACCAGCAGGACGGAAAAGTAGGTTCTATTTCCTCTGCATTCCAATCCGCACTTCATTACATCCAAAGATAGCTGTACACTGGCACGGGTCCACTTGGATCACACGGGAACAGGTGTTGCAGCGGCACGGCACCACTACGACAACCGGGTCGCCAGAGGGTTGGGGTGTAGATGTGCTCGGCGGCAGGTAACCATGGGCAGTAGGAGGCAGGTACCCATGGGCAGGTGGAGGTAGGTACCCATGGGCAGGCTGTGGCACTGCTCTGGTGTGTAGGTTCCTCTCCAATCGTGGGCCAAGGTCGTGGGGATCATCAGGCCTCATCAGGAGCTTCGTCACCGTCTGCATCACTGTAACTGTGTAATACTTTGGACTCTGGGACGTGTAGGTGACGAGGCTGGTCTGTGCGGAGGCCGTGCCCGGCGCCGCCACCACCACCACCACCACCAACAGGGACAGTTTGTGCACCGCTGGGAGACACATCATCCCTTTTGGAAGTTCTGTTCCGTTCCGTTCCGTGCCTGTGTCGGAAAGGAGTGAATCAGGGCACGAGATCATGACCGTTTAAAACAATATGTGTCCAGTGGGAGACGTAACCTAAGGCAGAAAGCACTCACCGACCAGGGAAATTACCTCCCAACGAACGAGAAGCAGGAGTTCTGTGCTGGACAGTCCCGCGGAACCCTTATATGCTGCTGCTGGAGAAATCAGGAGGAGCTTGTGGAAGGACGTTCAGCCTTGACAACATGCTTGTCACTGGCGATGTTGTCGAGGGAAGGCCTTCCTGTCAGGTAGCCTCACCCCTGTCGTGTGTGTGTGTGTGTGTGTGTGTGTGTGTGTGTGTGTGTGTGTGTGTGTGTGTGTGTGTGTGTGTGTGTGTCTGTGTGTGTGTGTGTGTGTGTGTGTGTGTGTGTCTGTGTGTGTGTGTGTCTGTCTGTGTGTGTGTGTGTCTGTGTGTCTGTGTGTGTGTGTCTGTCTGTCTGTGTGTGTGTGTGTGTGTGTGTGTGTGTGTGTGTGTGTGTGTGTGTGTGTGTGCGTGTGTGTGTGTGTGTGTGTGTGTGATGAAGGCTCACCAAGCGCCTCGTCTCCCCTCGTCCAGTATCGCCAAAGTTCAAGGTACAAGCTCGCCACCACAACCAAAGGCTTGCACACACTCACACGGATCCTCCTGTGCAACGACGGAACATACTGGGCAGCGGCACGGCACTGTTATGATGGCCGGGGCAGAGGGAGGTGGGGTCAGGTTATCAGGAGAAGGTGGGAGCAGGTTATCAGGAGAAGGTGGGGGCAGGTTATCAGGAGAAGGTGAAGGCAGGTAACCAGCGGCAGGTGGGAGCAGGTAACCAGAGGCAGTTAGGGGCAGGTAACCAGAGGCAGGTGGGGGCAGGTAACCAGAGGTAGGTGGGGGGCAAGTAACTAGGGTGAAACAGCGGTGAGGATCTGGTGTGTAGTCTCCCCTTCAGTGTTTTAGTAAGGTCGTGAAGATGATCAGGTTTTATGAGGAGTTTCATCACCGTCTGGATCTTTGTGTCGGTGTGGTCGTTAAGGTTGTGGGGCGTGGAGGTGAAGCGAGTAGTGTGGAGGGAGGCCGTGTTCACCACCACCACCACCACCACCCCACCACTAAGGACAGGTGATGCACTGCAGGGAGATACATGATCACCTTAGTTTGAGAAGAGTGTTCTGCGTTGCACCGTATCATTGAACCTTTATATACAGCTGGTGGAAGGCCACAAACAGAATATCAGACGAGCGAAAAGTTGTTTTTAGAGGAAAGATAACCTTGCTAACCAACGTGCTTACCATAAACAATGTTTGCTGAGGGAGAAATTTTCCTGAATTGGCCTCATGCACTTCATGCCGCGCCTCCACCCACACTCACACTCATGATGCAAGACATTGCTACCTAACTTTTGTAACTTTTAGGAGTCTAGTGATGACGCGATCCATTCCTAAGAAACAAACACAAACACGTAAATTCTTTAAGAAGGAACCATTTTTATACACATTCATAAACGTATTGATGTTATAATCATATAAAATATATAAATAGTAAATAAATCAGTATAATTATATATATTTGGTAATGTTTTTTCTTCTCGCGTTCTGTATTTCTATATTGAGAGTACAGTCAAAAGAGACATAATAATTCAACTTTTTATTGTTCTTATTAACACAGAAGGATGTGTTTAAACACACACTGTTGAGGCGACAAAGTGTTTATAAAGTCATTGAGTAAGTATGGCCTTGACGTATTTCAGGAAGTGATCATTTGTTCATGTGTGTGTGTGTGTGTGTGTGTGTGTGTGTGTGTGTGTGTGTGTGTGTGTGTGTGTGTGTGTGTGTGTGTGTGTGTGTGTGTGTGTGATGAAGGTTCACCAAGCGCCTCGTCTCCCCTCGTCTAGTATCGCCAAAGTTCAAGGTACAAGCTCGCCACCACAACCAAAGGCTTGCACACACACACACACGGATCCTCCTGTGCAACGGAACATACTGGGCAGCGGCACGGCACTGTTATGAAGTTCGGGGCAGGGGAAAATAAGGTCAGGTTAACAGGGTTAGGGAAAGTTGGGGTCAGGTTATCAGGGGAAGGTGAAGGCAGGTAACCAGAGGCAGGTGGGGGCAGGTAACCAGTCCCAGGTGGGGCAGGTAACCAGGTCCAGGTGGGGGCAGGTAACCAGAAGCAGGTGGAGGCAGGTAACCAGAGGCAGGTGGGGGCAGGTAACCAGGGTCAGGTGGGGGCAGATAACCAGAGGCAGGTGGGGGCAGGTAACCAGAGGCAGGTGGGGGTATGTAACCAGAGGCAGGTGGGGGCAGGTAACCAGAGACAGGTGGGGGCAGGTAACCAGAGGCAGGTGGGGGCAGGTAACCAGAGGCAGGTGGGGGCAGGTAACCAGAGGCAGGTGGGGGCAGATAACTAGGGTCAGGTGGGGGCAGGTAACCAGAGGTAGGTGGGGGCAGGTAACCAGAGGCAGGTGGGGGCAGGTAACCAGAGGCAGGTGGGGGCAGATAACCAGGGTCAGGTGGGGGCAGGTAACCAGAGGCAGATGGGGGCAGATAACCAGGGTCAGGTGGGGGCAGGTAACCAGAGGTAGGTGGTGGCAGGTGGGGGCAGGTAACCAGAGGCAGGTGGAGGCAGGTAACCAGAGGCAGGTGGGGGCAGGTAACCAGAGGCAGGTGGGGGCAGATAACCAGGGGCAGGTGGGGGCAGGTAACCAGAGGTAGGTGGTGGCAGGTGGGGGCAGGTGGAGGCAGGTAACCAGAGGCAGGTGGGGGCAGATAACAAGGGGTCAGTTGGGGGCAGGTAACCAGAGGCAGGTGGGGGCAGATAACCAGGGTCAGGTGGGGGCAGGTAACCAGAGGCAGGTGGGGGCAGGTAACCAGAGGCAGGTGGGGGCAGATAACCAGGGTCAGGTGGGGGCAGGTAACCAAAGGCAGGTGGGGCAGGTAACCAGAGGCAGGTGGGGGCAGATAACTAGGGTCAGGTGGGGGCAGGTAACCAGAGGTAGGTGGGGGCAGGTAACCAGAGGCAGGTGGGGGCAGATAACCAGAGGCAGGTGGGGGCAGATAACCAGGGTCAGGTGGGGGCAGATAACCAGAGGCAGGTGGGGGCAGGTAACCAGAGGCAGGTGGGGGCAGATAACCAGAGGCAGGTGGGGGCAGGTAACCAGAGGCAGGTGGGGGCAGATAACCAGAGGCAGGTGGGGGCAGGTAACCAGAGGCAGGTGGGGGCAGGTAACCAGAGGCAGGTGGGGGCAGGTAACCAGAGGCAGGTGGGGGCAGGTAACCAGAGGCAGGTGGGGGCAGGTAACCAGAGGCAGGTGGGGGCAGGTAACCAGGGGCAGGTGGGGGCAGATAACTAGGGTCAGGTGGGGGCAGGTAACCAGAGGTAGGTGGGGACAGGTAACCAGAGGCAGGTGGGGGCAGGTAACCAGAGGCAGGTGGGGGCAGATAACCAGGGTCAGGTGGGGGCAGGTAACCAGAGGTAGGTGGTGGCAGGTGGGGGCAGGTAACCAGAGGCAGGTGGAGGCAGGTAACCAGAGGCAGGTGGGGGCAGGTAACCAGAGGCAGGTGGGGGCAGATAACCAGGGGCAGGTGGGGGCAGGTAACCAGAGGTAGGTGGTGGCAGGTGGGGGCAGGTGGAGGCAGGTAACCAGAGGCAGGTGGGGGCAGATAACAAGGGGTCAGTTGGGGGCAGGTAACCAGAGGCAGGTGGGGGCAGATAACCAGGGTCAGGTGGGGGCAGGTAACCAGAGGCAGGTGGGGGCAGGTAACCAGAGGCAGGTGGGGGCAGATAACCAGGGTCAGGTGGGGGCAGGTAACCAAAGGCAGGTGGGGCAGGTAACCAGAGGCAGGTGGGGGCAGATAACTAGGGTCAGGTGGGGGCAGGTAACCAGAGGTAGGTGGGGGCAGGTAACCAGAGGCAGGTGGGGGCAGATAACCAGAGGCAGGTGGGGGCAGATAACCAGGGTCAGGTGGGGGCAGATAACCAGAGGCAGGTGGGGGCAGGTAACCAGAGGCAGGTGGGGGCAGATAACCAGAGGCAGGTGGGGGCAGGTAACCAGAGGCAGGTGGGGGCAGATAACCAGAGGCAGGTGGGGGCAGGTAACCAGAGGCAGGTGGGGGCAGGTAACCAGAGGCAGGTGGGGGCAGGTAACCAGAGGCAGGTGGGGGCAGGTAACCAGAGGCAGGTGGGGGCAGGTAACCAGAGGCAGGTGGGGGCAGATAACCAGGGTCAGGTGGGGGCAGGTAACCAGAGGCAGGTGGGGGCAGATAACCAGAGGCAGGTGGGGGCAGATAACCAGGGGCAGGTGGGGGCAGGTAACCAGAGGCAGGTGGGGGCAGGTAACCAGAGGCAGGTGGGGGCAGGTAACCAGGGGCAGGTGGGGGCAGTTAACCAGAGGCAGGTGGGGGCAGGTAACCAGAGGCAGGTGGGGGCAGGTAACCAGAGGCAGGTGGGGGCAGATAACCAGAGGCAGGTGGGGGCAGGTAACCAGAGGCAGGTGGGGGCAGGTAACCAGAGGCAGGTGGGGGCAGGTAACCAGAGGCAGGTGGGGGCAGGTAACCAGAGGCAGGTGGGGGCAGGTAACCAGAGGCAGGTGGGGGCAGGTAACCAGAGGCAGGTGGGGGCAGATAACCAGAGGCAGGTGGGGGCAGGTAACCAGAGGCAGGTGGGGGCAGGTAACCAGAGGCAGGTGGGGGCAGGTAACCAGGGGCAGGTGGGGGCAGGTAACCAGAGGCAGGTGGGGGCAGGTAACCAGGGGCAGGTGGGGGCAGGTAACCAGGGTCAGGTGGGGGCAGGTAACCAGGGTCAGGTGGGGGCAGGTAACCAGGGTCAGGTGGGGGCATGTAACCAGAGGCAGGTGGGGGCAGGTAACCAGGTACAGGAAAGCCAATAATGATCTGTCTCACCTGAAAAAAAAAAATAAAACTTACTGTTAATCCCAGCTTACCTTCCCTTTGTGTTCCGACAAGGAGATGTTCCTCGTCTCAAAAAGGTCTGCCTCATCGTAGTCATAGATGGAGCCACCGTCACTAGGGTGGTGGTAGCAGGCACGGGACGGTACCCTGTCTGTGGCCGCCACCCCGACAGCGGCCAACGACACCAACCCTGCCCACAACATTCTGAAAGGGATAATGCAGAAGGTGAAATGATGAAATCTCTTTTTTTTTTTCCTTCTCTCTCACACACACACACGCGCAAGTTTCGGGTTACAAGAAACCAATAAAATACAAACGTGATTCATCTATAGTGGTAATACTCTCAAAAGAAATGTATTTAAGGTGAATGAACCCCAGAAACCTGCTTGACGCGCCGCCTTTCTTCCAACAGGTGACTCTGTAGGCGAGTGACCCTCAAAATAGGTGACCCCACGTGCTGCCCTCAGTCATTGATGCCCAAATGAAACGCCTACTTTCTCCTGAGTCACACTGGGCTAACAAGGAAACAACTAACAACGCCGAGGGGAGAGAAAGTGAAAAGTGTTCCGTCAGACCGTTTGGGCGGAAAAAAACAGGTTAGTTACTGCCCACACTTTACTAAAACAAAAAGGAAAAAGAGAAAGTAGACCCTAGAGCTATCTGCCCAAATTCCTGCCGCGTTACTCCAAGGGAAGCTAGTGTTACGTTACTACATTGTATTCTTAGTATTACTGTTGTTCTCACCGCAAATGTTACTCGGCAAGGTGCCTTCGTGCTCAATTTTATAATTTTGCAAGGTTTCGCTTCTCAATCTAGTTGTTGTGGTTGAAGGAACATAGATACAGTTAGTAAGTAGAATAACCGGTGTGTGGTGGGTAGGTTTTGTGTGCCAGGCTCACAGCATCACAGCATCACAGCATCACCACCATACTCATGATAACTGCGTCCGGTGTAGCGTCTGTCCTCATCCCATCCTGCCTCAATCACTCATCCTCATTCCCTACACTCACACGTCCGTCCTAGTGACCCTTCAAAGTGGCGCCTCCCCTTACAGCCCCTCTCACACACACACACACACACACACACACACACACACACACACACACACACACACACACACACACACACACACACACACACACACACACACACACATATGAGTAACACCTATGAAGCAGAGGAAACATTCAAGTCAGTTCACGCCTTAATCTTGACACACAAGGTTGATGATGAGCGATGTGTCAGTCCTCACTCACACAGTCACTCACACATGACTTGTCAGCCTTGTGGTGGGCGTGTAACGGGCGTATCAATGCCACATGGGACTCAATGATTCTGTGAGGTATACGCAGCTTACAGTGGCACTCAAAAAACAGTGTCTTGAGAACTCTTATTAGTGTCATTTAATTTATAGTCTCGATCGCTCGCCTCTGTGACTGATACATGTGATATTTTTTTTGTTTTTTGCCATGTGAGTTTGCTATTCGTTCTGTCTCGCTCCCATAACTCTGGTTCTGTTTATAAACGCCAACTCACCAGACACACATATTCAGCCGGAAGCTTCAACGTTCAAGTGAGCTTTGAACTTTATCTTTTAAGTTTAAGAATAGGATTAGGATGAGTGCGTGGGTGGCACCGTGCAGGGCGATGTGCTAAGGTGTTGGGAAGGTGTTTCTCTCTCTCCTATGTAAACTTGATGGCGTGAGGTATTTTACTCATGACTCATTGGTCACTTTGTTTATTGCACAGTAAAGGTGATATCGATCATCTTTACTTTGTAATGAATTTATATATATATATATATATATATATATATATATATATATATATATATATATATATATATATATATATATATATATATATATGTTCACCAACATGATTGTGATCACCAAACATGTATCTTGGGTTCACCTGATCATCGGCTGCATGTACTGTTGCATGAACACAAGTCTAACCCAAGTGGAGGTGCTTAATGACCACTTACCGGTACTGACAGGCTTGCAGGATTAATTGTAAATATCTGAATCAACACTTCACAGACAGCGTTACATCTACCTGACAAACAGCATAATAAAAACATCAAAGCACTAAACACTGTCAGCACCAGGGTCGAGGAGAGCAGTGTGCTGGAAGCTGATAAGTGTGAGGGAGCGAGAGCGAGAGGCCAGGTGTGTCTTACCTTATTGCCGGATGAACGCTGACTGGCTGCTGCTGGAACACACTCATCCATTGGCGGCACTCTACGAAACACCGCAGCCACCCCCATCCCACCCACCCCATTCTCCCCCACCGCACCGCTCCTGCATCTCCTGTCTAACTTAAGTGTTTAGCTGTGTGTAGAAAGGTTGCACAATCGTCTTTTATGGATATGAGTTAGTCATCCCTGCGTTGATGGTCGCTTCTTCCCACACTTCCCTTCATCTTACACAAGTCCGTGCCCAGTATCCTTACGCAAGCAGAATGGGCGACCTTACATAAGGCTTGCAAGGTGAAAGGCCAATGTTTTCGCTTCTTGAAGTTTGATAAATAAAATAATGTTTCACTCGACACTATAGAAACACCGTAATTGGATTATGTGTGTCGATGTTACCCTTGAAGTTATGTAGGACGTTGGAAAAGGAAAATACATTGTTTGACTATTCAGGGAACACCTACATGGACTTCCGTGTGTCGATGCAACTCCTCGGTGTGTGAGGGACGCTTGCCTGACACTTTGATCGGAAGAAAACACTTAATTCGACTTTTTACGGTTCACTTTATAATAGACTTTCATATGTCGAGCCTACACCTGAGGCATATTTACGTAATACTTGTTTACAGGATGAAGAAAGGCCAACACAATCCTTGTTTGAAGTGTACAATACAATACAATACACTTCAAATGCAACTCAAGAAGTAATATGGAAAACCTTAACCGATATATCCTCAAGGAATTCAACAAAAGGTTACGTCAGTGAGGAATGTTGGGTGGAAATAGGGAGGGAAGTGTTGTGCGATCCTGAAACATGATGCAGCCCGCGGCAGTGACAGGTGGTGACCAGCAATCCAGCGACACGTGACCATCTGGTGAAAATTGTCCCCCCTCTTCATGATGTCCTTAGACGTAAATGTAGAAGAAGAAAAAAATGGTGAAAAAATGCGACAAGGGTGAGGACGTGAAGTGCCAGAAATCACCGATCGAGATGCAAGGAAGGAAGGGAAACTTATTCTCCAAGACGGAAAATTGATCCTTAACTGCTTCGTCACCTTGGAAGTGCGCACATACGGTTTTTTTTTCTTCTTATATTGTTATATATATATATATATATATATATATATATATATATATATATATATATATATATATATATATATATATGTGTGTGTGTTTTCTCCTCACCTGCAGGAGCTTCCTTCACCCACCAACCACCTGTCGCCTGTCGCCCTGCCTCCAACGCCTCAGGTCACCAAAACCTGAATGATTAATGCATAAAAGACTTGTGTTTTTGCGTTTTGTGATAAATTCAGAGCAGGAGACACTCATTAATACAACTGCCTCCCGCTCCCCTATCCATCTCGAGAAAAAAATATACATATAAACAGTTTCCAGAACCGAGCAAAGGTTTGGCAGATACGATACATACTACGCATGAATCGTATGTACTCAACACTCTGGAACGCCTGGAAAGACTGTTAAATGAGTATATAATCATAACTTGTTGCCTTCCTCTCTAAGCATAGGACGATGAGAAATTTCAATGGTATTCTGTGATTTACCGGATTTACTGATTCACACCAACGGCCTTTGAGAAGATGGCATCGCAGGGTTCAAAATGACAACTCATTCATTTATAGAGACAATGTGTTTCCTTTTACTGCGTCTAGTCCTTTCAGTCCACTAAATATCATACGAACACATGCATCATATCATCCATAATAATTACTTAAGAATTTGCAAGCTTTTGAATTTATTTATTTATTAGCTGGTAATCTTTATATATATATTTTTTTATATGATCTACTTTCTAACAACTTGGATAAGATACAATAACATGTTTAGGTGGAATATCCCATATCCTGATATGAGAGCCAGACTTCCTTCATCACCACATGCGTCTCAATTCTATAATATAGACGACACTTGATGATAAAACACGAACACTCGTTGTTGTTGTTCCCTTAACATCAAAGAAAATTTTAGATTGGGAAATGATTTAAGACATGTGATAATAACTAATTCCAAAGCACATTCAATGAAGATGAGGATGAGTACAAGCATGTGGAGGATATAATGAAACATTCCAACCTCATTATATTTTATATAATTTCATCACATTGGTTTTATTTCCAGCGTCAGTATTTCCCTTTCCTTTACATTAATTTCCTGCGACAACTAACATTTCTTTCGCATCTTCGTCACGTTCTGCGGCGTGAAGGGAGAAGAACAATGGCAACACAATGTGCCAAGCGTCCAGTCAGTGTTGTCAAGGGTTACAGTGTGTTGCAGAAGGACATGACGATGCATACGACCTTGTTTATCCTCTTCAATAACAAATGAAGAAAGATAGAGAAGGGAGAGAGGAGGGAGAAAGGCGCAAGTTGTGACTGTCATTTGCTCTTCTTCGTATGACACTTTCCCTTTTTGTAATGTCTTTGTTTCGAAGCTTCACTCCCTCCGTGAGATCTTTTCCCTTAAGAATTATCATCCCCTGCGTGCCTTGTGCTGCCCTTCGCCTCACACTCGTCCTTCCTGCCACGGGTTCCCAAGCAGGGGTGCACATACAACACGGATGCTTGAAAGAATGTTCAGGGTTATGGTGTGATGGATGTGTGTAATGTTAAGTCAGGGTGTGATGCTGATACTATTACTTCTTTCTGGATACCTTTACATGATGTGGGTGTGGTGGGCGTCACGAGGTGTTATCAACTACATCAGGCTGTCACTCACGCCCATCTGCTGCTGCTGTTATCGTGTTCTCCTCTGTTCCTCCTCCCTACGTGATGTTTGTTTTTAGCATATTGTTTGAAGAATTCTAAAATAAGAGGTGATGTAATACGAAAATAAAGAAGCCTTGGTGACGTGTGTGTGTGTGTGTGTGTGTGTGTGTGTGTGTGTATGTGTGTGTGTGTGTGTGTGTGTGTGTGTGTGTGTGTGTGTGTGTGTGTGTGTGTGTGTGTGTATGTAAAGGTCACAATTGCCTGAAGGACGGTCGGTGCGTCAAGGTTTTCGTTTCATTGGTTGTCCTTTTCTTCCTCTTGTCTTGTCTGTTTGTCTTCACTAGTGTGTGTTTGTCTTGTTCTTCTCCCTTGTTTGCTCCTCTATTTGCTTACTGTTTCAAGGTATAAAAAGAAACTTTCAATGGCCTCCTCATACCAAACCTATTTATTTTACTCGTAACAATGTACATTATGTGCTGACATTCATGGCCAAAGTTATGTAAATGATTAAGCAGATTAACAAAAGCACAAAAATGAATATCAAGTTTTTATTTGTTTGTGGTCACGAGAAAATTTGTAAAGGAGAACACTTTTAATATTAGCAAAACTCTGTCAGGCTACAAATTCAAACATAGTAAAACGTAACAGATGAAGCATGGCTGGATCTGTGTTAGTCTTCCTTCACATGTCAGGTGAAAAGAAGGAAGAAGAAAACGAGGCCTATCGAATACAGACAGACTCAGATCCATGTTTTAGTATTAATTAAATGAGGAAGAAAAGTAAAGTTAGGGCATATGCAACAATTTACCTTTATATATTTATTTATTATCATTATTGTTATTATTATTATCATTATTATTACTATTATTATTATTATTATTATTATTATTATTATTATTATTATTATTATTATTATTAGCACGTGATACACAGTGGCAGGTTTGTTGTTGTTGTTGTTGTTGGTTTTGTTGTTGTTGTTGTTGTTGTTGTTGTTGTTGTTGTTGTTGTTGTTGTTGTTGTTGTTGGTGTTGCTGTTGGTGTTGGTGTTGGTGTTGCTGTTGCTGTTGCTGTTGCTGTTGCTGCTGTTGCTGTTGCTGTTGCTGTTGCTGCTGTTGTTGTTGTTGTTGTTGTTGTTGTTGTTGTTGTTGTTGTTGTTGCTGTTGTTGTGAGTAGCGATGATCCATGATAGACCAAGTCACTGCAGCTGTGGTAGGCGATGGTCGTAGCAGAGGGAAGGGAGGTGGACAATAAGGTTCAACAGCAGATTATTATCAACTTACCACGAAAATGAGTTCAATGAATGTGTGTGTGTGTGTGTGTGTGTGTGTGTGTGTGTGTGTGTGTGTGTGTGTGTGTGTGTGTGTGTGTGTGTGTGTGTGTGTGTGTGTGTGTGTGTGTGTGTGTGTGTGTGTGTGTGTGTGTGTGTGTGTGTGTGTGTGTGTGTGTGTGTGTGTGTGTGTGTGTGTGTGTGTGTGTGTGTGTGTGTGTGTGTGTGTGTGATGAATGTTCACCAAGTGCCTCGTCTCCCCTCGTCCAGTATCACCAAAGCTCAAAGTTCAAGCTCGCCACCACCACCAAAGTCTTGCACACACACACACACGAGCCCTTCTGTGAGGTGAAGAGGGGAGTGTGGAGGGAGGCCGTGTCCACCATCACCACCAATTATAAACTCCTGAATCATTTTAACCAACCAATATCCTTGCTCCCGTCCCCAGCTCCGCTCCGTCACCAGCAGGACGGAAAAGCAGGTCCTATTTGATCTCCTCGGCACTCTCATCACACCCGAAGATAGGCACACACTTGCACGAGTCAGTCTGGCTATTCTTGTAACAAGTTCTGCATGAGCACGGCAACACTGATATGAACTCCGGAAGAAATGCAGGGAATACATCAGGGGTATACCGTAGCGACGAAGATCTGGTGTGTAGTCTCCTCTTCAGTGGTTGAGTAAGGTCGTGAAGATGGTCAGGTTTTATGAGGAGTTTCATCACCGTCTGGATCTTTGTGTCGGTGTGGTTGTTAGGGTTGTGGGGCGTAGAGGTGAAACGAGTAGTGTGGAGGGAGGCCGTGTCCACCACCACCACCACCACCACCACCACCACCAAGGACAGGTGATGCACTGCAGGGAGATACATGATCACCTTAGTTTGAGAAGAGTGTTCTGCGTTGCACCGTCGCGCAGAACCTTTATATATGCAGCTGATGGAGGGGACCAACGCCCGGATGGCCAGAGGGATAATTATGTCTCAAACAGGATATCACGAACAAGAGGTGGCACAAAAAATTATAAGCTGCTGAATCATATTAACCAACCAGTTTCCCCGCCCCCGCCCCCCGCTCCACACCACCACCAGCAGGACGGAAAAGCAGGTCCTAATTCCCCGGCACGGCAATCCGCGCAACATTACACCAAATGTCAGCCGTACACTGGCACGGTTTCTCTTTGACCAGAAGGGAACAAGTGTTGTTGCATTTGCACGGCACATATATGGCAGTCGGAGTCGTGATGATCGGCTCCGAAGTCACTGGGGTGGGTTTAATGGTGACGGGTGTCGGTGTGCTCAGCGGCAGATAATCATGGGCAGGTGGGGGCAGGTAACCATGGGCAGGTGGAGGTAGATACCCATGATCAGGTGGGGCCAGGTACCCATGGGCAGGTGGAGGTAGGTACCCATGGGCAGGCTGTGGCACTGCTCTGGTGTGTAGGTTCCTCTCCAATCGTGGGCCAAGGTCGTGGGGATCATCAGGCCTCATCAGGAGCTTCGTCACCGTCTGCATCACTGTGACTGTGTAGTACTTTGGACTCTGGGACGTGCAGGTGACGTGCCAGCCGCCGCCACCACCATCACCACCAACAGAACCAGTTGGTGCACCGCTGAGAGACACATCATCACTTTTGGGAGTTCCGTTCCGTTCCGTTCCGTTCCATGCTTGTGTCGGAAAGGAGTGAATCAGGGCACGAGATCATGACCGTTTAAAACAATATGTGTCCAGTGGGAGACGTAACCTAAGGCAGAAAGCACTCACCGACCAGGGAAATTACCTCCCAACGAACGAGAAGCAGGAGTTCTGTGCTGGACAGTCCCGCGGAACCGTTATATGCTGCTGCTGGAGAAATCAGGAGGAGCTTGTGGAAGGACGTTCAGCCTTGACAACATGCTTGTCACTGGCGATGTTGTCGAGGGAAGCCCTTCCTGTCAGGTAGCCTCACCCCTGTAGTGTGTGTGTGTGTGTGTGTGTGTGTGTGTGTGTGTGTGTGTGTGTGTGTGTGTGTGTGTGTGTGTGTGTGTGTGTGTGTGTGTGTGTCTCTCTGTTTGTGTGTGTGTGTGTGTGTGTGTGTGTGTGTGTGTGTGTGTGTGTGTGTGTGTGTGTGTGTGTGTGTGTGTGTGTGATGAAGGCTCACCAAGCGCCTCGTCTCCCCTCGTCCAGTATCGCCAAAGTTCAAGGTACAAGCTCGCCACCACAACCAAAGGCTTGCACACACTCACACGGATCCTCCTGTGCAACGACGGAACATACTGGGCAGCGGCACGGCACTGTTATGATGGCCGGGGCAGAGGGAGGTGGGGGCAGGTTATCAGGAGAAGGTGGGAGCAGGTATCATGAGAAGGTGGGGGCAGGTTATCAGGAGAAGGTGAAGGCAGGTAACCAGCGGCAGGTGGGAGCAGGTAACCAGAGGCAGGTAGGGGCAGGTAACCAGGGCCAGGTGGGGGCAGGTAACCAGAGGCAGGTGGGGGCAGGTAACCAGAGGCAGGTGGGGGCAGGTAACCAGAGGCAGGTGGGGGCAGGTAACCAGAGGCAGGTGGGGGCAGGTAACCAGAGGCAGGTGGGGGCAGGTAACCAGAGGCAGGTGGGGGCAGGTAACCAGAGGCAGGTGGGGGCAGGTAACCAGAGGCAGGTGGGGGCAGGTAACCAGAGGTAGGTGGGGGCAAGTAACCAGGGTGAAACAGCGGTGAGGATCTGGTGTGTAGTCTCCCCTTCAGTGTTTTAGTAAGGTCGTGAAGATGGTCAGGTTTTATGAGGAGTTTCATCAACGTCTGGATCTTTGTGTCGGTGTGGTTGTTAAGGTTGTGGGGCGTGGAGGTGAAGCGAGTAGTGTGGAGGGAGGCCGTGTCCACCACCACCACCACCACCACCACCACCACCACCACCACCACCACCCCACCACCACCACCACCACCACCACCAAGGACAGGTGATGCACTGCAGGGAGATACATGATCACCTTAGTTTGAGAATAGTGTTCTGCGTTGCACCGTCTCATTGAACCTTTATATACAGCTGGTGGAAGGCCACAAACAGAATATCAGACGAGCGAAAAGTTGTTTTTAGAGGAAAGATAACCTTGCTAACCAACGTGCTTACCATAAACAATATTTGCTGAGGGAGAAATTTTCCTGAATTGGTCTCATGCACTTCATGCCGCGCCTCCACCCACACTCACACTACACTCATGATGCAAGACATTGCTACCTAACTTTTGTAACTTTTAGGAGTCTAGTGATGACACGATCCATTCCTAAGAAACAAACACAAACACGTACATTCTTTAAGAAGGAACCATTTTTATACACATTCATAAACGTATTGATGTTATAATCATATAAAATATATAAATAGTAAATAAATCAGTATAATTATATATATTTGGTAATGTTTTTTCTTCTCGCGTTCTGTATTTCTATATTGAGAGTACAGTCAAAAGAGACATAATAATTCAACTTTTTATTGTTCTTATTAACACAGAAGGATGTGTTTAAACACACACTGTTGAGGCGACAAAGTGTTTATAAAGTCATTGAGTAAGTATGGCCTTGACGTATTTCAGGAAGTGATCATTTGTCCATGTGTGTGTGTGTGTGTGTGTGTGTGTGTGTGTGTGTGTGTGTGTGTGTGTGTGTGTGTGTGTGTGTGTGTGTGTGATGAAGGCTCACCAAGCGCCTCGTCTCCCCTCGTCCAGTATCGCCAAAGTTCAAGGTACAAGCTCGCCACCACAACCAAAAGCTTGCACACACACACACGGATCCTTCTGTGCAACGACGGAACATACTGGGCAGCGGCACGGCACTGTTATGATGATCGGGCGAGGGCTAGTTGGGATCAAGTTATCAGGAGCAGGTGGGGGCAGGTAACCAGAGGCAGGTGGGGGCAGGTAACCAGAGGCAGGTGGGGGCAGGTAACCAGAGGCAGGTGGGGGCAGGTAACCAGAGGTAGGTGGGGGCAAGTAACCAGGGTGAAACAGCGGTGAGGATCTGGTGTGTAGTCTCCCCTTCAGTGTTTTAGTAAGGTCGTGAAGATGGTCAGGTTTTATGAGGAGTTTCATCAACGTCTGGATCTTTGTGTCGGTGTGGTTGTTAAGGTTGTGGGGCGTGGAGGTGAAGCGAGTAGTGTGGAGGGAGGCCGTGTCCACCACCACCACCACCACCACCACCACCACCACCACCACCACCACCACCACCACCCCACCACCACCACCACCAAGGACAGGTGATGCACTGCAGGGAGATACATGATCACCTTAGTTTGAGAATAGTGTTCTGCGTTGCACCGTCTCATTGAACCTTTATATACAGCTGGTGGAAGGCCACAAACAGAATATCAGACGAGCGAAAAGTTGTTTTTAGAGGAAAGATAACCTTGCTAACCAACGTGCTTACCATAAACAATATTTGCTGAGGGAGAAATTTTCCTGAATTGGTCTCATGCACTTCATGCCGCGCCTCCACCCACACTCACACTACACTCATGATGCAAGACATTGCTACCTAACTTTTGTAACTTTTAGGAGTCTAGTGATGACACGATCCATTCCTAAGAAACAAACACAAACACGTACATTCTTTAAGAAGGAACCATTTTTATACACATTCATAAACGTATTGATGTTATAATCATATAAAATATATAAATAGTAAATAAATCAGTATAATTATATATATTTGGTAATGTTTTTTCTTCTCGCGTTCTGTATTTCTATATTGAGAGTACAGTCAAAAGAGACATAATAATTCAACTTTTTATTGTTCTTATTAACACAGAAGGATGTGTTTAAACACACACTGTTGAGGCGACAAAGTGTTTATAAAGTCATTGAGTAAGTATGGCCTTGACGTATTTCAGGAAGTGATCATTTGTCCATGTGTGTGTGTGTGTGTGTGTGTGTGTGTGTGTGTGTGTGTGTGTGTGTGTGTGTGTGTGTGTGTGTGTTCACCAAGCGCCTGGTCTCCCCTCATCCAGTATCATCAGAGATCAAGGTCCATTACAAGGAAACTCTGTTACACACACACACGGTTCGTTCTGTGAAACTACGCAACATTCACAACTGCATTTGCACCACGGTGGTATCATGGGCGGGCCAAGGTAGTCTTGTGGTATGTCGAGAATAGGGTGAAACACCGGTGAGGATCTGGTGTGTAGTCTCCCCTTCAGTGGTTGAGTAAGGTCGTGAAGATGGTTAGGTTTCATGAGGAGTTTCATCACCGTCTGGATCTTTGTGTCGGTGTGGTTGTTAAGGTTGTGGGGCGTGGAGGTGAAGAGAGTAGTGTGGAGGGAGGCCGTTTCCACCACCACCACCACCACCACCAAGGACAGGAGATGCACTGCAGGGAGATACATGATCACCTTAGTTTGAGAAGAGTGTTCTGCGTTGCACCGTCGCGCAGAACCTTTATATATGCAGCAGATGGAGAGGTGGAGGGGACCGACGCCCGGATGGCCAGAGGGATAATTACGCCTCAAACAGGATATCAGACGAACAAGAGGTGGCACAAAAAATTATAAACTGCTGAATCATATTAACCAACCAGTTTCCCCGCCCCCGCCCCCCGCTCCACCCCGCCACCAGCAGGACGGAAAAGTAGGTTCTATTTCCTCTGCATTCCAATCCGCACTTCATTACATCCAAAGATAGCTGTACACTGGCACGGGTCCACTTGGATCACACGGGAACAGGTGTTGCAGCGGCACGGCACCACTACGACAACCGGGTCGCCAGAGGGTTGGGGTGTAGATGTGCTCGGCGGCAGGTAACCATGGGCAGTAGGAGGCAGGTACCCATGGGCAAGTGGAGGTAGGTACCCATGGGCAGGCTGTGGCACTGCTCTGGTGTGTAGGTTCCTCTCCAATCGTGGGCCAAGGTCGTGGGGATCATCAGGCCTCATCAGGAGCTTCGTCACCGTCTGCATCACTGTAACTGTGTAATACTTTGGACTCTGGGACGTGTAGGTGACGAGGCTGGTCTGTGCGGAGGCCGTGCCCGGCGCCGCCACCACCACCACCACCACCAACAGGGACAGTTTGTGCACCGCTGGGAGACACATCATCCCTTTTGGAAGTTCTGTTCCGTTCCGTTCCGTGCCTGTGTCGGAAAGGAGTGAATCAGGGCACGAGATCATGACCGTTTAAAACAATATGTGTCCAGTGGGAGACGTAACCTAAGGCAGAAAGCACTCACCGACCAGGGAAATTACCTCCCAACGAACGAGAAGCAGGAGTTCTGTGCTGGACAGTCCCGCGGAACCCTTATATGCTGCTGCTGGAGAAATCAGGAGGAGCTTGTGGAAGGACGTTCAGCCTTGACAACATGCTTGTCACTGGCGATGTTGTCGAGGGAAGGCCTTCCTGTCAGGTAGCCTCACCCCTGTCGTGTGTGTGTGTGTGTGTGTGTGTGTGTGTGTGTGTGTGTGTGTGTGTGTGTGTGTGTGTGTGTGTGTGTGTGTGTGTGTGTGTGTGTGTGTGTGTGTGTGTGTGTGTGTGTCTGTGTGTGTGTGTGTGTGTGTGTGTGTGTGTGTGTGTGTGTGTGTGTGTGTCTGTGTGTGTGTGTGTCTGTCTGTGTGTGTGTGTGTCTGTGTGTCTGTGTGTGTGTGTCTGTCTGTCTGTGTGTGTGTGTGTGTGTGTGTGTGTGTGTGTGTGTGTGTGTGTGTGTGTGTGTGTGCGTGTGTGTGTGTGTGTGTGTGTGTGATGAAGGCTCACCAAGCGCCTCGTCTCCCCTCGTCCAGTATCGCCAAAGTTCAAGGTACAAGCTCGCCACCACAACCAAAGGCTTGCACACACTCACACGGATCCTCCTGTGCAACGACGGAACATACTGGGCAGCGGCACGGCACTGTTATGATGGCCGGGGCAGAGGGAGGTGGGGTCAGGTTATCAGGAGAAGGTGGGAGCAGGTTATCAGGAGAAGGTGGGGGCAGGTTATCAGGAGAAGGTGAAGGCAGGTAACCAGCGGCAGGTGGGAGCAGGTAACCAGAGGCAGTTAGGGGCAGGTAACCAGAGGCAGGTGGGGGCAGGTAACCAGAGGTAGGTGGGGGGCAAGTAACTAGGGTGAAACAGCGGTGAGGATCTGGTGTGTAGTCTCCCCTTCAGTGTTTTAGTAAGGTCGTGAAGATGATCAGGTTTTATGAGGAGTTTCATCACCGTCTGGATCTTTGTGTCGGTGTGGTCGTTAAGGTTGTGGGGCGTGGAGGTGAAGCGAGTAGTGTGGAGGGAGGCCGTGTTCACCACCACCACCACCACCACCCCACCACTAAGGACAGGTGATGCACTGCAGGGAGATACATGATCACCTTAGTTTGAGAAGAGTGTTCTGCGTTGCACCGTATCATTGAACCTTTATATACAGCTGGTGGAAGGCCACAAACAGAATATCAGACGAGCGAAAAGTTGTTTTTAGAGGAAAGATAACCTTGCTAACCAACGTGCTTACCATAAACAATGTTTGCTGAGGGAGAAATTTTCCTGAATTGGCCTCATGCACTTCATGCCGCGCCTCCACCCACACTCACACTCATGATGCAAGACATTGCTACCTAACTTTTGTAACTTTTAGGAGTCTAGTGATGACACGATCCATTCCTAAGAAACAAACACAAACACGTAAATTCTTTAAGAAGGAACCATTTTTATACACATTCATAAACGTATTGATGTTATAATCATATAAAATATATAAATAGTAAATAAATCAGTATAATTATATATATTTGGTAATGTTTTTTCTTCTCGCGTTCTGTATTTCTATATTGAGAGTACAGTCAAAAGAGACATAATAATTCAACTTTTTATTGTTCTTATTAACACAGAAGGATGTGTTTAAACACAAACTGTTGAGGCGACAAAGTGTTTATAAAGTCATTGAGTAAGTATGGCCTTGACGTATTTCAGGAAGTGATCATTTGTTCATGTGTGTGTGTGTGTGTGTGTGTGTGTGTGTGTGTGTGTGTGTGTGTGTGTGTGTGTGTGTGTGTGTGTGTGTGTGTGTGTGTGTGTGATGAAGGTTCACCAAGCGCCTCGTCTCCCCTCGTCTAGTATCGCCAAAGTTCAAGGTACAAGCTCGCCACCACAACCAAAGGCTTGCACACACACACACACGGATCCTCCTGTGCAACGGAACATACTGGGCAGCGGCACGGCACTGTTATGAAGTTCGGGGCAGGGGAAAATAAGGTCAGGTTAACAGGGTTAGGGAAAGTTGGGGTCAGGTTACCAGGGGAAGGTGAAGGCAGGTAACCAGAGGCAGGTGGGGGCAGGTAACCAGTCCCAGGTGGGGCAGGTAACCAGGTCCAGGTGGGGGCAGGTAACCAGAAGCAGGTGGAGGCAGGTAACCAGAGGCAGGTGGGGGCAGGTAACCAGGGTCAGGTGGGGGCAGGTAACCAGAGGCAGGTGGGGGCAGGTAACCAGAGGCAGGTGGGGGTATGTAACCAGAGGCAGGTGGGGGCAGGTAACCAGAGACAGGTGGGGGCAGGTAACCAGAGGCAGGTGGGGGCAGGTAACCAGAGGCAGGTGGGGGCAGGTAACCAGAGGCAGGTGGGGGCAGATAACTAGGGTCAGGTGGGGGCAGGTAACCAGAGGTAGGTGGGGGCAGGTAACCAGAGGCAGGTGGGGGCAGGTAACCAGAGGCAGGTGGGGGCAGATAACCAGGGTCAGGTGGGGGCAGGTAACCAGAGGCAGATGGGGGCAGATAACCAGGGTCAGGTGGGGGCAGGTAACCAGAGGTAGGTGGTGGCAGGTGGGGGCAGGTAACCAGAGGCAGGTGGAGGCAGGTAACCAGAGGCAGGTGGGGGCAGGTAACCAGAGGCAGGTGGGGGCAGATAACCAGGGGCAGGTGGGGGCAGGTAACCAGAGGTAGGTGGTGGCAGGTGGGGGCAGGTGGAGGCAGGTAACCAGAGGCAGGTGGGGGCAGATAACAAGGGGTCAGTTGGGGGCAGGTAACCAGAGGCAGGTGGGGGCAGATAACCAGGGTCAGGTGGGGGCAGGTAACCAGAGGCAGGTGGGGGCAGGTAACCAGAGGCAGGTGGGGGCAGATAACCAGGGTCAGGTGGGGGCAGGTAACCAAAGGCAGGTGGGGCAGGTAACCAGAGGCAGGTGGGGGCAGATAACTAGGGTCAGGTGGGGGCAGGTAACCAGAGGTAGGTGGGGGCAGGTAACCAGAGGCAGGTGGGGGCAGATAACCAGAGGCAGGTGGGGGCAGATAACCAGGGTCAGGTGGGGGCAGATAACCAGAGGCAGGTGGGGGCAGGTAACCAGAGGCAGGTGGGGGCAGATAACCAGAGGCAGGTGGGGGCAGGTAACCAGAGGCAGGTGGGGGCAGATAACCAGAGGCAGGTGGGGGCAGGTAACCAGAGGCAGGTGGGGGCAGGTAACCAGAGGCAGGTGGGGGCAGGTAACCAGAGGCAGGTGGGGGCAGGTAACCAGAGGCAGGTGGGGGCAGGTAACCAGAGGCAGGTGGGGGCAGGTAACCAGGGGCAGGTGGGGGCAGATAACTAGGGTCAGGTGGGGGCAGGTAACCAGAGGTAGGTGGGGGCAGGTAACCAGAGGCAGGTGGGGGCAGGTAACCAGAGGCAGGTGGGGGCAGATAACCAGGGTCAGGTGGGGGCAGGTAACCAGAGGCAGATGGGGGCAGATAACCAGGGTCAGGTGGGGGCAGGTAACCAGAGGTAGGTGGTGGCAGGTGGGGGCAGGTAACCAGAGGCAGGTGGAGGCAGGTAACCAGAGGCAGGTGGGGGCAGGTAACCAGAGGCAGGTGGGGGCAGATAACCAGGGGCAGGTGGGGGCAGGTAACCAGAGGTAGGTGGTGGCAGGTGGGGGCAGGTGGAGGCAGGTAACCAGAGGCAGGTGGGGGCAGATAACAAGGGGTCAGTTGGGGGCAGGTAACCAGAGGCAGGTGGGGGCAGATAACCAGGGTCAGGTGGGGGCAGGTAACCAGAGGCAGGTGGGGGCAGGTAACCAGAGGCAGGTGGGGGCAGATAACCAGGGTCAGGTGGGGGCAGGTAACCAAAGGCAGGTGGGGCAGGTAACCAGAGGCAGGTGGGGGCAGATAACTAGGGTCAGGTGGGGGCAGGTAACCAGAGGTAGGTGGGGGCAGGTAACCAGAGGCAGGTGGGGGCAGATAACCAGAGGCAGGTGGGGGCAGATAACCAGGGTCAGGTGGGGGCAGATAACCAGAGGCAGGTGGGGGCAGGTAACCAGAGGCAGGTGGGGGCAGATAACCAGAGGCAGGTGGGGGCAGGTAACCAGAGGCAGGTGGGGGCAGATAACCAGAGGCAGGTGGGGGCAGGTAACCAGAGGCAGGTGGGGGCAGGTAACCAGAGGCAGGTGGGGGCAGGTAACCAGAGGCAGGTGGGGGCAGGTAACCAGAGGCAGGTGGGGGCAGGTAACCAGAGGCAGGTGGGGGCAGATAACCAGGGTCAGGTGGGGGCAGGTAACCAGAGGCAGGTGGGGGTAGATAACCAGAGGCAGGTGGGGGCAGATAACCAGGGGCAGGTGGGGGCAGGTAACCAGAGGCAGGTGGGGGCAGGTAACCAGAGGCAGGTGGGGGCAGGTAACCAGGGGCAGGTGGGGGCAGGTAACCAGAGGCAGGTGGGGGCAGGTAACCAGAGGCAGGTGGGGGCAGGTAACCAGAGGCAGGTGGGGGCAGATAACCAGAGGCAGGTGGGGGCAGGTAACCAGAGGCAGGTGGGGGCAGGTAACCAGAGGCAGGTGGGGGCAGGTAACCAGAGGCAGGTGGGGGCAGGTAACCAGAGGTAGGTGGGGGCAGGTAACCAGAGGCAGGTGGGGGCAGGTAACCAGAGGCAGGTGGGGGCAGATAACCAGAGGCAGGTGGGGGCAGGTAACCAGAGGCAGGTGGGGGCAGGTAACCAGAGGCAGGTGGGGGCAGGTAACCAGGGGCAGGTGGGGGCAGGTAACCAGAGGCAGGTGGGGGCAGGTAACCAGGGGCAGGTGGGGGCAGGTAACCAGGGTCAGGTGGGGGCAGGTAACCAGGGTCAGGTGGGGGCAGGTAACCAGGGTCAGGTGGGGGCATGTAACCAGAGGCAGGTGGGGGCAGGTAACCAGGTACAGGAAAGCCAATAATGATCTGTCTCACCTGAAAAAAAAAAATAAAACTTACTGTTAATCCCAGCTTACCTTCCCTTTGTGTTCCGACAAGGAGATGTTCCTCGTCTCAAAAAGGTCTGCCTCATCGTAGTCATAGATGGAGCCACCGTCACTAGGGTGGTGGTAGCAGGCACGGGACGGTACCCTGTCTGTGGCCGCCACCCCGACAGCGGCCAACGACACCAACCCTGCCCACAACATTCTGAAAGGGATAATGCAGAAGGTGAAATGATGAAATCTCTTTTTTTTTTTCCTTCTCTCTCACACACACACACGCGCAAGTTTCGGGTTACAAGAAACCAATAAAATACAAACGTGATTCATCTATAGTGGTAATACTCTCAAAAGAAATGTATTTAAGGTGAATGAACCCCAGAAACCTGCTTGACGCGCCGCCTTTCTTCCAACAGGTGACTCTGTAGGCAAGTGACCCTCAAAATAGGTGACCCCACGTGCTGCCCTCAGTCATTGATGCCCAAATGAAACGCCTACTTTCTCCTGAGTCACACTGGGCTAACAAGGAAACAACTAACAACGCCGAGGGGAGAGAAAGTGAGAAGTGTTCCGTCAGACCGTTTGGGCGGAAAAAAACAGGTTAGTTACTGCCCACACTTTACTAAAACAAAAAGGAAAAAGAGAAAGTAGACCCTAGAGCTATCTGCCCAAATTCCTGCCGCGTTACTCCAAGGGAAGCTAGTGTTACGTTACTACATTGTATTCTTAGTATTACTGTTGTTCTCACCGCAAATGTTACTCGGCAAGGTGCCTTCGTGCTCAATTTTATAATTTTGCAAGGTTTCGCTTCTCAATCTAGTTGTTGTGGTTGAAGGAACATAGATACAGTTAGTAAGTAGAATAACCGGTGTGTGGTGGGTAGGTTTTGTGTGCCAGGCTCACAGCATCACAGCATCACAGCATCACCACCATACTCATGATAACTGCGTCCGGTGTAGCGTCTGTCCTCATCCCATCCTGCCTCAATCACTCATCCTCATTCCCTACACTCACACGTCCGTCCTAGTGACCCTTCAAAGTGGCGCCTCCCCTTACAGCCCCTCTCTCACACACACACACACACACACACACACACACACACACACACACACACACACACACACACACACACACACACACACACACACACACACACACACATATGAGTAACACCTATGAAGCAGAGGAAACATTCAAGTCAGTTCACGCCTTAATCTTGACACACAAGGTTGGTGATGAGCGATGTGTCAGTCCTCACTCACACAGTCACTCACACATGACTTGTCAGCCTTGTGGTGGGCGTGTAACGGGCGTATCAATGCCACATGGGACTCAATGATTCTGTGAGGTATACGCAGCTTACAGTGGCACTCAAAAAACAGTGTCTTGAGAACTCTTATTAGTGTCATTTAATTTATAGTCTCGATCGCTCGCCTCTGTGACTGATACATGTGATATTTTTTTTGTTTTTTGCCATGTGAGTTTGCTATTCGTTCTGTCTCGCTCCCATAACTCTGGTTCTGTTTATAAACGCCAACTCACCAGACACACATATTCAGCCGGAAGCTTCAACGTTCAAGTGAGCTTTGAACTTTATCTTTAAGTTTAAGAATAGGATTAGGATGAGTGCGTGGGTGGCACCGTGCAGGGCGATGTGCTAAGGTGTTGGGAAGGTGTTTCTCTCTCTCCTATGTAAACTTGATGGCGTGAGGTATTTTACTCATGACTCATTGGTCACTTTGTTTATTGCACAGTAAAGGGGATATCGATCATCTTTACTTTGTAATGAATGTATATATGTATATATATATATATATATATATATATATATATATATATATATATATATATATATATATATATATATATATATATATATATATATATATATATATGTTCACCAACATGATTGTGATCACCAAACATGTATCTTGGGTTCACCTGATCATCGGCTGCATGTACTGTTGCATGAACACAAGTCTAACCCAAGTGGAGGTGCTTAATGACCACTTACCGGTACTGACAGGCTTGCAGGATTAATTGTAAATATCTGAATCAACACTTCACAGACAGCGTTACATCTACCTGACAAACAGCATAATAAAAACATTAAAGCACTAAACACTGTCAGCACCAGGGTCGAGGAGAGCAGTGTGCTGGAAGCTGATAAGTGTGAGGGAGCGAGAGCGAGAGGCCAGGTGTGTCTTACCTTATTGCCGGATGAACGCTGACTGGCTGCTGCTGGAACACACTCATCCATTGGCGGCACTCTACGAAACACCGCAGCCACCCCCATCCCACCCACCCCATTCTCCCCCACCGCACCGCTCCTGCATCTCCTGTCTAACTTAAGTGTTTAGCTGTGTGTAGAAAGGTTGCACAATCGTCTTTTATGGATATGAGTTAGTCATCCCTGCGTTGATGGTCGTTTCTTCCCACACTTCCCTTCATCTTACACAAGTCCGTGCCCAGTATCCTTACGCTTTGAAGTGTACAATACAATACAATACACTTCAAATGCAACTCAAGAAGTAATATGGAAAACCTTAACCGATATATCCTCAAGGAATTCAACAAAAGGTTACGTCAGTGAGGAATGTTGGGTGGAAATAGGGAGGGAAGTGTTGTGCGATCCTGAAACATGATGCAGCCCGCGGCAGTGACAGGTGGTGACCAGCAATCCAGCGACACGTGACCATCTGGTGAAAATTGTCCCCCCTCTTCATGATGTCCTTAGACGTAAATGTAGAAGAAGAAAAAAATGGTGAAAAAATGCGACAAGGGTGAGGACGTGAAGTGCCAGAAATCACCGATCGAGATGCAAGGAAGGAAGGGAAACTTATTCTCCAAGACGGAAAATTGATCCTTAACTGCTTCGTCACCTTGGAAGTGCGCACATACGTTTTTTTTTCTTCTTATATTGTTATATATATATATATATATATATATATATATATATATATATATATATATATATATATATATATATGTGTGTGTTTTCTCCTCACCTGCAGGAGCTTCCTTCACCCACCAACCACCAACCACCTGTCGCCTGTCGCCCTGCCTCCAACGCCTCAGGTCACCAAAACCTGAATGATTAATGCATAAAAGACTTGTGTTTTTGCGTTTTGTGATAAATTCAGAGCAGGAGACGCTCATTAATACAACTGCCTCCCGCTCCCCTATCCATCTCGAGAAAAAAATATACATATAAACAGTTTCCAGAACTGAGCAAAGGTTTGGCAGATACGATACATACTACGCATGAATCGTATGTACTCAACACTCTGGAACGCCTGGAAAGACTGTTAAATGAGTATATAATCATAACTTGTTGCCTTCCTCTCTAAGCATAGGACGATGAGAAATTTCAATGGTATTCTGTGATTTACCGGATTTACTGATTCACACCAACGACCTTTGAGAAGATGGCATCGCAGGGTTCAAAATGACAACTCATTCATTTATAGAGACAATGTGTTTCCTTTTACTGCGTCTAGTCCTTTCAGTCCACTAAATATCATACGAACACATGCATCATATCATCCATAATAATTACTTAAGAATTTGCAAGCTTTTGAATTTATTTATTTATTAGCTGGTAATCTTTATATATATATTTTTTTATATGATCTACTTTCTAACAACTTGGATAAGATACAATAACATGTTTAGGTGGAATATCCCATATCCTGATATGAGAGCCAGACTTCCTTCATCACCACATGCGTCTCAATTCTATAATATAGACGACACTTGATGATAAAACACGAACACTCGTTGTTGTTGTTCCCTTAACATCAAAGAAAATTTTAGATTGGGAAATGATTTAAGACATGTGATAATAACTAATTCCAAAGCACATTCAATGAAGATGAGGATGAGTACAAGCATGTGGAGGATATAATGAAACATTCCAACCTCATTATATTTTATATAATTTCATCACATTGGTTTTATTTCCAGCGTCAGTATTTCCCTTTCCTTTACATTAATTTCCTGCGACAACTAACATTTCTTTCGCATCTTCGTCACGTTCTGCGGCGTGAAGGGAGAAGAACAATGGCAACACAATGTGCCAAGCGTCCAGTCAGTGTTGTCAAGGGTTACAGTGTGTTGCAGAAGGACATGACGATGCATACGACCTTGTTTATCCTCTTCAATAACAAATGAAGAAAGATAGAGAAGGGAGAGAGGAGGGAGAAAGGCGCAAGTTGTGACTGTCATTTGCTCTTCTTCGTATGACACTTTCCCTTTTTGTAATGTCTTTGTTTCGAAGCTTCACTCCCTCCGTGAGATCTTTTCCCTTAAGAATTATCATCCCCTGCGTGCCTTGTGCTGCCCTTCGCCTCACACTCGTCCTTCCTGCCACGGGTTCCCAAGCAGGGGTGCACATGCAACACGGATGCTTGAAAGAATGTTCAGGGTTATGGTGTGATGGATGTGTGTAATGTTAAGTCAGGGTGTGATGCTGATACTAGTACTTCTTTCTGGATACCTTTACATGATGTGGGTGTGGTGGGCGTCACGAGGCGTTAGCAACTACGTCAGGCTGTCACTCACGCCCATCTGCTGCTGCTGTTATCGTGTTCTCCTCTGCTCCTCCTCCCTACGTGATGGTTGTTTTTAGCATATTGTTTGAAGAATTCTAAAATAAGAGGTGATGTAATACGAAAATAAAGAAGCCTTGGTGACGTGTGTGTGTGTGTGTGTGTGTGTGTGTGTGTGTATGTGTGTGTGTGTGTGTGTGTGTGTGTGTGTGTGTGTGTGTGTGTGTGTGTGTGTGTGTGTGTGTGTGTGTGTGTGTGTGTGTGTGTGTGTGTGTAAAGGTCACAATTGCCTGAAGGACGGTCGGTGCGTCAAGGTTTTCGTTTCATTGGTTGTCCTTTTCTTCCTCTTGTCTTGTCTGTTTGTCTTCACTAGTGTGTGTTTGTCTTGTTCTTCTCCCTTGTTTGCTCCTCTATTTGCTTACTGTTTCAAGGTATAAAAAGAAACTTTCAATGGCCTCCTCATACCAAACCTATTTATTTTACTCGTAACAATGTACATTATGTGCTGACATTCATGGCCAAAGTTATTTAAATTATTAAGGTTGTGGGGCGTGGAGGTGAAGCGAGTAGTGTGGAGGGAGGCCGTTTCCACCACCACCACCACCACCACCACCACCACCAAGGACAGGTGATGCACTGCAGGGAGATACATGATCACCTTAGTTTGAGAAGAGTGTTCTGCGTTGCACCGTCGCGCAGAACCTTTATATATGCAGCTGATGGAGGGGACCGACGCCCGGATGGCCAGAGGGATAATTACCCCTCAAACGGGATATCAGACGAACAAGAGGTGGCACAAAAAATTATATGCTGCTGAATCATATTAACCAACCAGTTTCCCCGCCCCCGCCCCCGCCCCCCGCTCAACCCCGCCACCAGCAGGACGGAAAAGCAGGTCCTAATTCCCCGGCACGGCAATCCGCGCAACATTACACCAAATGTCAGCCGTACACTGGCACGGGTTCTCTTTGACCACAAGGGAACAAGTGTTGTTGCATTTGCACGGCACATATATGGCAGTCTGAACCGTGGTGATCGGCTCCGAAGTCACTGGGGTGGGTTTGATGGTGACGGGTGTCGGTGTGCGCGGCGGCAGGTAACCATGGGCAGGTGGGGGCAGGTAACCATGGGCAGGTGGAGGCAGGTAACCATGGGCAGGTGGAGGTAGATACCCATGATCAGGTGGGGGCAGGTACCCATGGGCAGGTGGAGGCAGGTAACCATGGGCAGGCTGTGGCACTGCTCTGGTGTGTAGGTTCCTCTCCAATCGTGGGCCAAGGTCGTGGGGATCATCAGGCCTCATCAGGAGCTTCGTCACCGTCTGCATCACTGTAACTGTGTAGTACTTTGGACTCTGGGACGTGCAGGTGACGAGGCTGGTCTGTGCGGAGGCCGTGCCCGCCGCCGCCACCACCACCACCACCACAAACAGGAACAGTTGGTGCACCGCTGGGAGATACATCATCACTTTTGGGAGTTCCGTTCCGTTCCGTTCCGTTCCATGCTTGTGTCGGAAAGGAATTAATCAGGGCACGAGATCATGACCGTTTAAAACAATATGTGTCCAGTGGGAGACGTAACCTAAGGCAGAAAGCACTCACCGACCAGGGAAATTACCTCCCAACGAACGAGAAGCAGGAGTTCTGTGCTGGACAGTCCCGCGGAACCCTTATATGCTGCTGCTGGAGAAATCAGGAGGAGCTTGTGGAAGGACGTTCAGCCTTGACAACATGCTTGTCACTGGCGATGTTTGTCAAAGGAGGCCCTTCCTGTCAGGTAGCCTCACCCTTGTCTTGTGTGTGTGTGTGTGTGTGTGTGTGTGTGTGTGTGTGTGTGTGTGTGTGTGTGTGTGTGTGTGTGTGTGTGTGTGTGTGTGTGTGTGTTACGTCCAACTCACTGGAATTTCTAAATCACTGGGAAATCTAATCGTGATCATTACATCTCCGCTAACAATAAGATCAAGATCACCTGGGTTTGACCTTGGTGTGGTGCGGGTCACCTTCCCATAATAGCATATTAGAATAGTATAGTGTAATAGTTTGAAAAAAATACATATGTAATAATAATGATTGGGATAATATAATAATAAAAGGTTTATTTCGTCATGGCAGATATTAGGCTGAAAATTTACAAAAACAGGTATATTAAAAAAAATTGGTGATAGGAGACTGGTGGGTCTGACGAAGGACTCGGGTGATGGGAAGGTGATGGGGATGTGATTGGGGGGATAACGAATATAGTATATGTTTCGTCGCCTGTTATTGCAACGTTTTCGTGTTTCTATACTAAAACAATTTTGGTCTGGGGGTTATGGAACACTTCCACTGTTCCAAGATTTTGGAAGTAACAAGTTGAAATGACTTTCGGAGGCCGATACAACGGTATTTATTCACTCAAACTAATAGGTTTCAAGTCTCCAATATCTAGAAGGGGAATACCTTAAAGAAGCCCCTGGGAACATGTTTACCTTCTCAGGGAATTTCCTTAATGGTTTTTCCCAAGCCATCTGAAGGGATTTTAACTTCACAACAGACACAGACAAATCTTAACTAGCTTTAGTGACAGAGCTTCGCCTAATGGGTATTTTAATTGCTATCTTAACCGTGGGTCAAACCCGGCCTTTGAACACCTGTTGTTTGTGGGAAGCAGGTCACCTCCCGCTTCCACCTTAACATGTGTGTTCATGACATACACGAGACAGTAGCAGTGACTTGTAGTGAAGTACACAACAGGCAGGGGCGTTGAGTAATTATGTGTTTGTGTGTGTGTGTGTGTGTGTGTGTGTGTGTGTGTGTGTGTGTGTGTGTGTGTGTGTGTGTGTGTGTGTGTGTGTGTGTGTGTGTGTGTGTGTGTGTGTGTGTGTTTATATCAACGAACAACACTTTACTTTAATATACATATTGTCTGACCTTCAGTAGCTTAGCAAGACAATATAATTAGACATGACGTCATTAAACTTTACAGAAAAAACTAATACTTTTTTATGCGTGTGAGAGGCTTAAACACAACATGAAGTCCATCTGTAAACCACAAACACTCCACGAAACAGGAAAAAATGGAGAGGGAAGGAGGACAAGGAAAATACATGGCGAGAGAGAGAGACACACACACACACACACACACACACACACACACACACACACACACACACACACACACACACACACACACACACACACACACATACACACACACACACACACACACACACACACACACACACACACACACACACACGCACACACACACACACACACATCAATCAAACAAGACACTCTAGTCAAGATAACGCCTAACAAAGGTGTGACGTTAGATTAGAGTCATCAAGAGAGTGTTAAGATGAGGTACGTGTTCAAAATATCATAGTGTTTTGAAAGTGTTTAGTCACTTGATGACTCTCACTATCTCCTGAACATATATTTATTTTTATAAGGGAATTATTTATATTGATTATGGTTCTTGATTGTCATGGAATCCATTTAAACCTCCCGCCATAAATGGACGCACCATGGTTCGGTTCCAATATTTTTTTCGGTACATCCCGGAACTGATTATTCCAAGTATATGGAATGTATACATGCGTCACATGGATGTATTAACAATCATTTAAAAAAAAAACATTCTAATAATACGAACAATCATATGAGATTTAAGTCATTACAATATAAATATATTTGGTGTCATGTTAAACATTATAAATCCACGTATACAAAGTAAACAGTTTTGTGAAGATATATGAAAGGAAATCAAAATAGTATATGTTCCTAACGATTTGGAAGCTTATCAATCCATAAGATAGTAACTTAGATGTCTTTTAAAAAATAATATAGGTTCCTGTCCGCCATTGTTGTTGTTGTGAGGAAAATGGCGCTGGATGAACGGGACGGCCTGACGACGCTACTATAATACTACCTATCTTCTTGACACCACTGTTTCATTATTAAGAGAGACGTAAGTAATCCACAGCCTTATTTTAAGTGTAATAATTGTTCATACTAAGTGAATGATGGCTAACTCGGCTCCTCCCCGCTTCGCCTCAGTCCCAGCTCGGCAACGATCATTTTAATAAACAAAACAATAATGAAGCTTGTACCAGGAGGGAAAACAAAAAAAAACTAATTAAATCAATGAAGGAAAACCCTTAAAGAAGGTGGAGTGATGTATTCTTGCTGTCTATTACCGTTACCTAATTAATACTTCAATATTTGGTATTATTCTATTGTTACATCCGTCACTTAATACTTAATTTTTTGGTGACATTCTAGTGTTACATCAATCTCTGAAGAACACATAAGAACCTAAGAATATGTTCCTTCTCTACGTATAATACTCCTTTGTATAACTTTGTCGGCAAACATTCGTAACTGAGATCAACACACCTAACAGTTATGCCGCTCAATTACAGAATTTTTTTTTTTTTTTTTTTTTTTTTTTTTTACATTAGGTTTAGTTAGGTTTTTATATTAGGTTATGTTAATTTAGAAGCTATCAAATGTTTTATATGACTAAAATTAGGCAGTTGTGAGGTGCAGACGCCATTTCATTTTCGTAGCGCACGCCATTCTGGTGGAGATGTAAAAATTTACCGAATAAAAATTGCTTTGTTAGCATAACATTCCCAGAGCTGCAGTTGAATAAGCCTAACCAAAACTAATCCAACGAAACCTAACCAAACTTAACGTAACCCCCCCCCCCCACCCCCCCAAAAAAAAATCTGTAATTCAGCGGCATAACTGTTTGGTGTGACCTGAACAAGTATCTGAGGTTGAATTTGCAGTGCATTATAAAGGCAACAAGATATCGACTGGGTCGTCTTATGAATCTTTACCTTAATTAAAAATGATTGTCTCGCCATAACACTACAGTATTACATATTACATATAATTTTGTCATTACAACTATGTAACGGTCATTCTTTACTGTAGGTGTAGTTAAGTGCCTGCATCATGTTACGGTGGTTATTATATTGTTATGTTTCCTCCTGAAGGCCAAAAGACCAAGCCCAGTACCATGGACTCCGAGGAGGAGAAGAAGATCTTGGAGGTGGGGCAGACCCCTGAGACTCCCCAGGCCATCACCATCACCATCGTGGATACGTCAGCCCTTGGAGGCGCCTCCCTCGACTCCTCCCTGATGGCCTCCGTGGAGAGTCAGGATGGCTCCGATCCCAGCAGCATAGTGATGGTTTCTGGGGACGCACACAGCTCAAAGGACATCCTGCAGACAGTCACAGAAACACACATGGGCACAGAAGAGTTACCGATCATATCAAATATTTCCAACCCTGAGGAGGACGAGGACGACGAAGATGAGACCATCGTCCATGAACCCAAACTGTCTGAGAGTTTTGAAGAAGGGAGAGATGAAGCAGAGATGGAGGAGCCATACGAGGCCATTGGTCCTCACTGCTTGGTGTGCAACATTGACCTGGTGTCCAGTGAGTCTGATAACCAGATCCAAGTTTTCAAGACACAGACGTCCACCACACAAAGGAGAGTTGCAATCTTTCTCTCCAGCCTTATTGGACAGAAACTCACCTCACGCAAGGTGGGCTTTTTTTAAGGGTGTATTATTTCTGCCCTACAGTGTGAGTCTCCACTTCTTTCTGTCTTAAATGTTCACTGGACGAAAATGTGGGAAACAAAATGGGTCGCTATATTTCACTTTATCTAAGGAAGTATCTTATTCAGGTTAAGGATGTGTTTGGAATTCAATTGTTGCAAGTTGAAGCTCAAAGGCTAGTAACAAGGGCAGACTTAACATGTGAAAGCCAAGGTCGTGGGGATCATCAGGCCTCATCAGGAGCTTCGTCACCGTCTGCATCACTGTGACTGTGTAGTACATTGGACTTTGGGACGTGTAGGTGACAAGGCTGGTCTGTGCGGAGGCCGTGCCCGCCGCCGCCACCACCACCACCACCAACAGGAACAGTTGGTGCACCGCTGGGAGACACATCATCACTTTTGGGAGTTCCGTTCCGTTCCGTTCCGTTCCGTTCCGTGCCTGTGTCGGAAAGGAATGAATCAGGGCACGAGATCATGACCGTTTAAAACATTATGTGTCCAGTGGGAGACGTAACCTAAGGCAGAAAGCACTCACCGACCAGGGAAATTACCTCCCAACGAACGAGAAGCAGGCGTTCTGTGCTGGACAGTCCCGCGGAACCCTTATATGCTGCTGCTGGAGAAATCAGGAGGAGCTTGTGGAAGGACGTTCAGCCTTGACAACTTGCTTGTCACTGGCGATGTTGTCGAGGGAAGCCCTTCCTGTCAGGTAGCCTCACCCCTGTCTTGTGTGTGTGTGTGTGTGTGTGTGTGTGTGTGTGTGTGTGTGTGTGTGTGTGTGTGTGTGTGTGTCTGTGTGTGTGTGTGTCTGTCTGTGTGTGTGTGTCTGTGTGTGTGTGTCTGTCTGTCTGTGTGTGTGTGTGTGTATGTGTGTGTGTGTGTGTGTGTGTGTGTGTGTGTGTGTGTGTGTGTGTGTGTGTGATGAAGGCTCACCAAGCGCCTCGTCTCCCCTCGTCCAGTATCGCCAAAGTTCAAGGTACAAACTCGCCACCACAACCAAAGGCTTGTACACACTCACACGGATCCTCCTGTGCAACGACGGAACATACTGGGCAGCGGCACGGCACTGTTATGATGGCCGGGGCAGAGGGAGGTGGGGTCAGGTTATCAGGAGAAGGTGGGAGCAGGTTATCAGGAGAAGGTGGGGGCAGGTTATCAGGAGAAGGTGAAGGCAGGTAACCAGCGGCAGGTGGGAGCAGGTAACCAGAGGCAGGTAGGGGCAGGTAACCAGAGGCAGGTGGGGGCAGGTAACCAGAGGTAGGTGGGGGCAAGTAACCAGGGTGAAACAGCGGTGAGGATCTGGTGTGTAGTCTCCCCTTCAGTGTTTTAGTAAGGTCGTGAAGATGATCAGGTTTTATGAGGAGTTTCATCACCGTCTGGATCTTTGTGTCGGTGTGGTTGTTAAGGTTGTGGGGCGTGGAGGTGAAGCGAGTAGTGTGGAGGGAGGCCGTGTCCACCACCACCACCACCACCACCACCACCACCACCACCATCAAGGACAGGTGATGCACTGCAGGGAGATACATGATCACCTTAGTTTGAGAATAGTGTTCTGCGTTGCACCGTCTCATTGAACCTTTATATACAGCTGGTGGAGGGCCACAAACAGGATATCAGACGAGTGAAAAGTTGTTTTTAGAGGAAAGATAACCTTGCTAACCAACGTGCTTACCATAAACAATGTTTGCTGAGGGAGAAATTTTCCTGAATTGGCCTCATGCACTTCATGCCGCGCCTCCACCCACACTCACACTCATGATGCAAGACATTGCTACCTAACTTTTGTAACTTTTAGGAGTCTAGTGATGACACGATCCATTCCTAAGAAACAAACACAAACACGTAAATTCTTTAAGAAGGAACCATTTTTATACACATTCATAAACGTATTGATGTTATAATCATATAAAATATATAAATAGTAAATAAATCAGTATAATTATATATATTTGGTAGTTTTTTCTTCTCGCGTTCTGTATTTCTATATTGAGAGTACAGTCAAAAGAGACATAATAATTCAACTTTTTATTGTTCTTATTAACACAGAAGGATGTGTTTAAACACACACTGTTGAGGCGACAAAGTGTTTATAAAGTCATTGAGTAAGTAAGGCCTTGACGTATTTCAGGAAGTGATCATTTGTTCATGTGTGTGTGTGTGTGTGTGTGTGTGTGTGTGTGTGTGTGTGTGTGTGTGTGTGTGTGTGTGTGTGTGTGATGAAGGCTCACCAAGCGCCTCGTCTCCCCTCGTCCAGTATCGCCAAAGTTCAAGGTACAAGCTCGCCACCACAACCAAAGGCTTGCACACACACACACACGGATCCTTCTGTGCAACGACGGAACATACTGGGCAGCGGCACGGCACTGTTATGATGATCGGGCGAGGGCTAGTTGGGATCAAGTTATCAGGGGCAGGTGGGGGCAGGTAACCAGAGGCAGGTGGGGGCAGGTAACCAGGGCCAGGTGGGGGCAGGTAACCAGAGGCAGATGGGGGCAGGTAACCAGAGGCAGGTGGGGGCAGGTAACCAGAGGCAGGTGGGGGCAGGTAACCAGAGGCAGGTGGGGGCAGGTAACCAGAGGTAGGTGGGGGCAAGTAACCAGAGGCAGGTGGGGGCAGGTAACCAGAGGCAGGTGGGGGCAAGTAACCAGAGGCAGGTGGGGGCAGGTAACCAGGGTCAGGTGGGGGCAGGTAACCAGAGGCAGGTGGGGGCAGGTAACCAGAGGCAGGTGGGGGCAGGTAACCAGAGGTAGGTGGGGGCAAGTAACCAGAGGCAGGTGGGGGCAGGTAACCAGAGGCAGGTGGGGGCAGGTAACCAGAGGCAGGTGGGGGCAGGTAACCAGAGGCAGGTGGGGGCAGGTAACCAGAGGCAGGTGGGGGCAGGTAACCAGAGGCAGGTGGGGGCAGGTAACCAGGGCCAGGTGGGGGCAGGTAACCAGAGGCAGGTGGGGGCAGGTAACCAGAGGCAGGTGGGGGCAGGTAACCAGAGGCAGGTGGGGGCAGGTAACCAGAGGCAGGTGGGGGCAGGTAACCAGAGGCAGGTGGGGGCAGGTAACCAGAGGCAGGTGGGGGCAGGTAACCAGAGGTAGGTGGGGGCAAGTAACCAGGGTGAAACAGCGGTGAGGATCTGGTGTGTAGTCTCCCCTTCAGTGTTTTAGTAAGGTCGTGAAGATGGTCAGGTTTTATGAGGAGTTTCATCACCGTCTGGATCTTTGTGTCGGTGTGGTTGTTAAGGTTGTGGGGCGTGGAGGTGAAGCGAGTAGTGTGGAGGGAGGCCGTGTCCACCACCACCACCACCACCACCACCACCACCACCACCAAGGACAGGTGATGCACTGCAGGGAGATACATGATCACCTTAGTTTGAGAAGAGTGTTCTGCGTTGCACCGTCTTGTTGAACTTTTATATATGCAGCTGTTGGAGGGCCACAAATAGGATATCAGACGAGCGAAAAGTTGTTTTTAGAGTAAAAATAACCTTGCTAAGCAACGTGCTTGCCATAAACAATGTTTGCTGAGAGAGAAATTTTCCTGAATTGGCCTAAATGCACTTCATGCCTACTGTAAACTGTAAAAAATTATGATGTGTGTGTGTGTGTGTGTGTGTGTGTGTGTGTGTGTGTGTGTGTGTCAAGGGTATCGAGGTACCAAAATGTAAGGTCACCAAGACCGTCCTATTTCCTCTGCATTCCAATCCGCACCTCATTACACCCAAAGATAGCCGTACACTGGCACGGGTCCACTTGGATCACACGGGAACAGGTGTTGCAGCGGCACGGCACCACTACGACACTTTCGAAGGTGATCGGCTCCGAAGTCACTGGGGTGGGTTTGATGGTGACGGGTGTCGGTGTGCGCGGCGGCAGGTAACCATGGGCAGGCGGGGGCAGGTAACTATGGGCAGGTGGAGGTTGATACCCATGATCAGGTGGAGGCAGGTACCCATGATCAGGTGGAGGCAGGTACCCATGGGCAGGTGGAGGTAGGTACCCATGTGCAGGCTGTGGCACTGCTCTGGTGTGTAGGTTCCTCTCCAATCGTGGGCCAAGGTCGTGGGGATCATCAGGTCTCATCAGGAGCTTCGTCACCGTCTGCATCACTGTGACTGTGTAGTACTTTGGACTTTGGGACGTGCAGGTGACAAGGCTGGTCTGTGCGGAGGCCGTGCCCGCCGCCGCCACCACCACCACCACCAACAGGGACAGTTGGTGCACCGCTGGGAGACACATCATCACTTTTGGGAGTTCCGTTCCGTTCCGTTCCGTTCCGTGCCTGTGCCGGAAAGGAGTGAATCAGGGCACGAGATCATGACCGTTTAAAACAATATGTGTCCAGTGGGAGACGTAACCTAAGGCAGAAAGCACTCACCGACAAGGGAAATTACCTCCCAACGAACGAGAAGCAGGAGTTCTGTGCTGGACAGTCCCGCGGAACCCTTATATGCTGCTGCTGGAGGAATGAGGAGGAGCTTGTGGAAGGACGTTCAGCCTTGACAACATGCTTGTCACTGGCGATGTTTGTCAAAGGAGGCCCTTCCTGTCAGGTAGCCTCACCCTTGTCTTGTGTGTGTGTGTGTGTGTGTGTGTGTGTGTGTGTGTGTGTGTGTGTGTGTGTGTGTGTGTGTGTGTGTGTGTGTGTGTTACGTCCAACTCACTGGAATTTCTAAATCACTGGGAAACCTAATCGTGATCATTACATCTCCGCTAACAATAAGATCAAGATCACCTGGGTTTGACCTTGGTGTGGTGCGGGTTACCTTCCCATAATAACATATTAGAATAGTATAGTGTAATAGTTTGAAAAAAATACATATGTAATAATAATGATTGGGATAATATAATAATAAAAGGTTTATTTCGTCATGGCAGATATTAGGCTGAAAATTTACAAAAACAGGTATATTAAAAAAAATTGGTGATAGGAGACTGGTGGGTCTGACGAAGGACTCGAGTGATGGGAAGGTGATGGGGATGTGATTCGGGTGATAACGAATGTAGTATATATTTCGTCGCCTGTTATTGCAACGTTTTCGTGTTTCTATACTAAAACAATTTTGGTCTCGGAGTTATTGAACACTGTTCTACTGTTCCAAGATTTTGGAAGTAACAAGTTGAAATGACTTTCGGAGGCCGATACAACGGTATTTATTCACTCAAACTAATAGGTTTCAAGTCTCCAATATCTAGAAGGGGAATACCTTAAAGAAGCCCCTGGGAACATGTTTACCTTCTCAGGGAATTTCCTTAATGGTTTTTCCCAAGCCATCTGAAGGGATTTTAACTTCACAACAGACACAGACAAATCTTAACTAGCTTTAGTGACAGAGCTTCGCCTAATGGGTATTTTAATTGCTATCTTAACCGTGGGTCAAACCCGGCCTTTGAACACCTGTTGTTTGTGGGAAGCAGGTCACCTCCCGCTTCCACCTTAACATGTGTGTTCATGACATACACGAGACAGTAGCAGTGACTTGTAGTGAAGTACACAACAGGCAGGGGCGTTGAGTAATTATGTGTTTGTGTGTGTGTGTGTGTGTGTGTGTGTGTGTGTGTGTGTGTGTGTGTGTGTGTGTGTGTGTGTGTGTGTGTGTGTGTGTGTGTGTGTGTTTATATCAACGAACAACACTTTACTTTAATATACATATTGTCTGACCTTCAGTAGCTTAGCAAGACAATATAATTAGACATGACGTCATTAAACTTTACAGAAAAAACTAATACTTTTTTATGCGTGTGAGAGGCTTAAACACAACATGAAGTCCATCTGTAAACCACAAACACTCCACGAAACAGGAAAAAATGGAGAGGGAAGGAGGACAAGGAAAATACATGGCGAGAGAGAGAGAGAGACACACACACACACACACACACACACACACACACACACACACACACACACACACACACACACACACACACACACACACACACACACACATACACACACACACACACACACACACACACACACACACACACACACACACACACACACACACACACACACACACACACACACACGCACACACACACACACACACACACATCAATCAAACAAGACACTCTAGTCAAGATAACGCCTAACAAAGGTGTGACGTTAGATTAGAGTCATCAAGAGAGTGTTAAGATGAGGTACGTGTTCAAAATATCATAGTGTTTTGAAAGTGTTTAGTCACTTGATGACTCTCACTATCTCCTGAACATATATTTATTTTTATAAGGGAATTATTTATATTGATTATGGTTCTTGATTGTCATGGAATCCATTTAAACCTCCCGCCATAAATGGACGCACCATGGTTCGGTTCCAATATTTTTTTCGGTACATCCCGGAACTGATTATTCCAAGTATATGGAATGTATACATGCGTCACATGGATGTATTAACAATCATTTAAAAAAAAAAACATTCTAATAATACGAACAATCATATGAGATTTAAGTCATTACAATATAAATATATTTGGTGTCATGTTAAACATTATAAATCCACGTATACAAAGTAAACAGTTTTGTGAAGATATATGAAAGGAAATCAAAATAGTATATGTTCCTAATGATTTGGAAGCTTATCAATCCATAAGATAGTAACTTAGATGTCTTTTAAAAAATAATATAGGTTCCTGTCCGCCATTGTTGTTGTTGTGAGGAAAATGGCGCTGGATGAACGGGACGGCCTGACGACGCTACTATAATACTACCTATCTTCTTGACACCACTGTTTCATTATTAAGAGAGACGTAAGTAATCCACAGCCTTATTTTAAGTGTAATAATTGTTCATACTAAGTGAATGATGGCTAGCTCGGCTCCTCCCCGCTTCGCCTCAGTCCCAGCTCGGCAACGATCATTTTAATAAACAAAACAATAATGAAGCTTGTACCAGGAGGGAAAACAAAACAAAAACTAATTAAATCAATGAAAGAAAACCCATAAAGAAGGTGGAGTGATGTATTCTTGCTGTCTATTACCGTTACCTAATTAATACTTCAATATTTGGTATTATTCTATTGTTACATCCGTCACTTAATACTTAATTTTTTGGTGACATTCTAGTGTTACATCAATCTCTGAAGAACACATAAGAACCTAAGAATATGTTCCTTCTCCACGTATAATACTCCTTTGTATAACTTTGTCGGCAAACATTCGTAACAGAGATTAACACACCTAACAGTTATGCCGCTCAATTACAGAATTTTTTTTTTTTTTTTTTTTTTTTTTTTTTTTTTTTTTTTTTTACATTAGGTTTAGTTAGGTTTTTATATTAGGTTATGTTAATTTAGAAGCTATCAAATGTTTTATATGACTAAAATTAGGCAGTTGTGAGGTGCAGACGCCATTTCATTTTCGTAGCGCACGCCATTCTGGTGGAGATGTAAAAATTTACCGAATAAAAATTGCTTTGTTAGCATAACATTCCCAGAGCTGCAGTTGAATAAGCCTAACCAAAACTAATCCAACGAAACCTAACCAAACTTAACGTAACCACCCCCCCCACCCCCCCAAAAAAAAAATCTGTAATTCAGCGGCATAACTGTTTGGTGTGACCTGAACAAGTATCTGAGGTTGAATTTGCAGTGCATTATAAAGGCAACAAGATATCGACTGGGTCGTCTTATGAATCTTTACCTTAATTAAAAATGATTGTCTCGCCATAACACTACAGTATTACATATTACATATAATTTTGTCATTACAACTATGTAACGGTCATTCTTTACTGTAGGTGTAGTTAAGTGCCTGCATCATGTTACGGTGGTTATTATATTGTTATGTTTCCTCCTGAAGGCCAAAAGACCAAGCCCAGTACCATGGACTCCGAGGAGGAGAAGAAGATCTTGGAGGTGGGGCAGACCCCTGAGACTCCCCAGGCCATCACCATCACCATCGTGGATCCGTCAGCCCTTGGAGGCGCCTCCCTCGACTCCTCCCTGATGGCCTCCGTGGAGAGTCAGGATGGCTCCGATCCCAGCAGCATAGTGATGGTTTCTGGGGACGCACACAGCTCAAAGGACATCCTGCAGACAGTCACAGAAACACACATGGGCACAGAAGAGTTACCGATCATATCAAATATTTCCAACCCTGAGGAGGACGAGGACGACGAAGATGAGACCATCGTCCATGAACCCAAACTGTCTGAGAGTTTTGAAGAAGGGAGAGATGAAGCAGAGATGGAGGAGCCATACGAGGCCATTGGTCCTCACTGCTTGGTGTGCAACATTGACCTGGTGTCCAGTGAGTCTGATAACCAGATCCAAGTTTTCAAGACACAGACGTCCACCACACAAAGGAGAGTTGCAATCTTCCTCTCCAGCCTTATTGGACAGAAACTCACCTCACGCAAGGTGGGCTTTTTTTAAGGGTGTATTATTTCTGCCCTACAGTGTGAGTCTCCACTTCTTTCTGTCTTAAATGTTCACTGGACGAAAATGTGGGAAACAAAATGGGTCGCTATATTTCACTTTATCTAAGGAAGTATCTTATTCAGGTTAAGGATGTGTTTGGAATTCAATTGTTGCAAGTTGAAGCTCAAAGGCTAGTAACAAGGGCAGACTTAACATGTGAAAGCCTTTTATTTACATGACTTTTAATTATTATAGAGGTAAAGAAAGAATTACACATTCCCGCCCTTCCCCACAGGCCCACAGTGATATCATATGCCGGCGCTGCTTCAGCCTCCTGGACCGAGTGGACTCCCTGGAGGTGGAGATCCAGGAAACAAAGGAGGAGATTGTCAATAAGTACCAGGAAACAGTGTCAGCGTATGGAGGGCGAGCAAGAAGAAGAAAACCTGCCACAGCGACAAAGCCTGATTATGTGTTCCCAAAGGTTAGTTGAGGCTTAACAGTGACCTTCATTGTAAAGAATCACTGGGTAAACACACTAATAGGTTTGTGTTGTGTGAGGAAATATTAAGTTCCACAATATTTTTAACTTGATTTAATGTTTTATGCGTATAACTATTAAAGTACTGTTATCAGAAATTAAGGATGTGAATAAATAATCATATATATATATATAGAATTAGAATACCATATATTGAATGATAAATAACAGTGTGATTTGTAGTTGTGAAATATAAATGATTCTGAAATATGTGATGTGCTTTTGGAAAATGTTATTATGTATTAATTTTACTACTTTTTCTTTCTTCATTATGGATATCACCACACATGTAGGAAAATGTGAATTGTGTATTAAAAAAAATTAGCTTAGCCACTATTGAAATATGACAATAATTCTAAGTAACTGCTTGAAGGTTGAGCCTGAGGATGAAGAGGATCAGATGCTGGACATGGAATTGGACGGCAACTTTGAGCCTCAGGTGGAAGACTTAATGGATGAGGACCCAAGCCTACACGATGATGATTGGGAACCAGACTTCAAAAAACCAAGAATAAAGAAAGAAACAACAGACTTTACGGGTGAGTATTTACCTGTGTTGATGTCACTTTAACTTGTGACTGTTAACCAGCTTCTATTTCATTAAAGATGTAAACTATAGTCACCTGAGAATTGATGTTACTATCTCTCTCTCTCTCTCTCTCTCTCTCTCTCTCTCTCTCTCTCTCTCTCTCTCTCTCTCTCTCTCTCTCTCTCTCTCTCTCTCTCTCTCTCTCTCTCTCTCTCTCTTCTCATCATTATTTATGTTTATATGAATGAGGATGATTATAACATGTGTCCAGGTAGGTGTGAGGGTGATGAATAACTAAGTGCTCCCTTTATTGCAGACACGGGTGGGCCTCCAAAGAGAAAACGAGGACGGCCCAGAAAGGATGCCGCCAGACCCAAGGTAAGGGAATGATGATGATTGCTAACATTCTGGCTTGGCTGATACAAGAAGAAAGACAATTGGTTTGGAGTAATTCTTTGTTTTCAGACCTTTTTATGGCATATGTGGGATGGTAAAGTAAAGCAAAGTACGTGTAACAAGTGATGGAGGAAGGAGGAAGATGATGATTGATAAATAATTAGTTCCAGCTTGATTTAAAACACTCTTGTAAATTCAACAAAGCTTCAAGTGATCTCACAAAATTCATGATAACTCACTCTGTATTGTCTTTCTTCTGTTAGTAAATGCCAACACATACCTTTGTTAATTGTTTAGAAAGTAGAGCACATTGTGAGGAATATTAACAAAGTAATTGAGACTGTTAGACTTGATGTAAATATTATAGTGATGGTAAATATGCTTCAGATGTCAGTGTTAAGTTTTATTGATGCTGTGGAAACGATTCTTGTAAGGGAAAACAAATCCCTGAGAATGTATAGAAGAACGTATAGAAGTTAATGATGAAGGCCGCAAAGGATCAAAGTAATGAATGAATTGCTAACTTTGGCTATGTTTTATACTTGAATATCATATAACATAAAGGTGAGTTGGCTCTAATCTCAAGGTTTGGTTGAATTGAAAATGCTCATCTAACTAAGCCAAACTATCATAATGTGTAAGATGTCATTTTATTTGATGTTAATTGATTATGTTAATTTATAGTGCTATTGACAATTTATCAAGGTCATGTTTACTTATAATATTCATGGGAAAAAAACTAACCATAAATTATATCCAGCAAGCAAAACAACAACATAGATATGTTTATTACTTGGATCTGAAACACTCCTAAAACAAATTTCTAGGTAGATGTATGCAACTTTGGTTATAAGGATATGTTTGCATAGTAGTAGAATTTAATATAATTTAAACATATTAACAAAAAAGATATCAAGTAAAGCATATAATAACATTAGTATCACACAGTAACTTAATTCTAGTATGTGATAGTGGAAATGTTGTGAATGTTATTGATTTTCCAAGTTTTCCAATCCCTCCCGTCCTGTTAATTATACCTGCAGCCACTATTATCTATCCTCACCTCCTCTCCTGCCATCACTCACCCCCTCATTAGCTGGTTGTGTGTGTCTAATGATCCTATCATGGAGTACATTAATATCCCTTCACTAATTGGAGTTGACGTTACAAATGCATCTTGATTGTTTTGTTTAGGTTAGTTTAATTAACACGATAAGGGGAAAGAAGCAGATATTAATAATTTAACAAAGGAAGATAGATTGTTAAAGTCTCATGAATGGAAATTGTGAATAAGTATAGAAAATATAGGAATGTAGCAGTGGAGATAAGAGTGGAGAGGAGATTTGAGTGTGAGTCTTGGAATAGGAAGGTTTAGGAGTTAGTGAAAGAGAGTGAGTCAGAAACTATAGATGGAAGATGTGGTTAAGTATGTATAAGTAACTTGAACACTGATTACAATGGGGATAACTGTAGATGGAGGAAAGTTGATCGTTTATGTTGAAGTGGTCTGAGTCACTTCACTTGATATTTAATGATTGCCATGCCCTTAATGCATGGAAAGTATCACACATTTTAACCATTGTGTCTGTGTATCATATTTCGGTCTGTGGACATTTTCTCACATATTGCAGACATGCTTGAAAACTGGTGTCAAATGGCATCTTATTCTGTCATGCTTGTTTTTATTCTTTATAATATTTCTAGCTTGGCACACCATGCATATATATCAACTCTGCAAATCTGCTTTCATGGCAGAATATTTTTTTCAGAAGCATTTATGTGTGGCCAGCAGTATGACTTTATAATGATCATTCATAGACACTTAAGGAGATGAACCAATGACTGTGCGAGACCAAAGAATATGTTGATTTTATATATATATTCATTTTCTTGTTTAACATAATAATGCTGCACATTTACTCTGCTGTTTGTGTTGGGGGAGCAGTGTTAGGATATACTGAAGGTTTATGGAATAGTCTGACCTCTCTGTTGTCAGCACATGTTATAAAGAATGTTACAATGCAGGATAGGAAGTAAAGTTACAAACATGAAGAAATATGAAACAAATGCAGCTTTTTACAAGTTAATTGAAAACTAGCTTCTTTTTCCACTTAATTCATACAAAAGGTATTTTTTTCCTGTTGCATTGTGTATGATAATACAAGGCTTTAACGTACAAAATTTTAATAGAACTGCCTATTGGCACCTAACTGACTCCCAGTTTTTTAAAGAGCAGAATGTAACATTTTTTAACTTTGGCACATTTGGGTTGACTTTGTTGGGGATCTGAAACAAAATTAAAAACCTTTTCATGATCAGCAAATGAAAACTTAGAAGCATCATAACCGTGTTGCTTTATTGTGTGCATAAAAAACATTTATTTTCTTCCCTGCAACAGAGGAACATAAAGAAGAGTTAAGCATTATGTGATGAACACCATCAAACACATACTACACCTCGTACACCACAATACATATTCACAACATGAGATATGCTGGACCTTTTCTGTACCACAATATTCTTGGTCCATGCCACACTAAGGCAGGTAACATGGTGAAACATTATGCATACAAGGGAAGTGGTGGTAGCAGCCCACATCACAGTGAGAGGCGGGGGGGAGGGGCGGTGAGGGAAATGTTCTTGCTACGAAATGTGGTGGTGCATGCATTGTTTATATTTGCAAAGTAAGGTCATGTAACCTTAACAGTTGCTTTCTTCTCACTTAGGAGTCTTGCAAAACTAGACAGGCATGTGTGGTTACAGGGAACTTATCGTGTGGGTGCGTTGTCATCACCTAAGTGGCGTTTTTTCTTCGTACTAATGATTTGTGTGTGTTTTTTTTTTTTCTTTTTTGCAAGCTCTGCATGCTTGTGATATCAAATGGATCTTTAAAAATTTTGATGGCATTACTTTTTTGTGATACGTTTGTGTGTGCGTGTGTTTGTGTGTGTGTGTGTGTGTGTGTGTGTGTGTCTGTGTGTATGTGTGTGTGTATGTGTATGTGTGGGTGTGTAGAGCAATTACCAAATTTATGTTATGTGTGTTTTGTGTGACTGGTTAGCTGTGATTGGAATATTTTAAGTTGATTTGCCTAACATTATTAAAAGGAAAAATGAACATGGATGATATCACAAGAAAAGAATTGACGCTATTTTGAATGTTCCTATTTATAGCAAAATTATATTTCCATGACTATTTTTGCAAGAAGATATTATTGCACTTCACCTTATGTTGATGTGCTGTGCCGAGAAGCAAGCACAGAAAATAGGTGACTAAGTGCAGCTTCTTGTTGTTGCAGGAGGAGTCTCCCTGTCAGGAGAATATCGTTGAGGGGAGGATCGTGGGAAGGGTAGAGGAGGATCACTTTGTAAGAGTGGGAACACAACCTGTTAAGTTAGACTATAAGTCCCAAGAGTATGAGGTGCCGGAGCCTAAGCAGCACAAGCACGGCACAGATGATGAACTCTTGGCTTGTCCAGACTGTGGTGAACTGTTTAATAGTGAACCACTCTTTAAAGTTCACTGTTCTGAGGCACATTCAACACCTAGTGGTAAATGTCCGCATTGCCCTCGTGTGTTTGACAAAAAGTATGATCTAAATTCTCACTTGGTTAACCACACTCTGAATAACCATTCTTGTGATCAATGTGAAGTGGGTTTTCCAACGGCTGCTCTGCTCATCAAGCATCTCAAAGATCATCATCCTGACACTGCCAACACTTGTAGTTCCTGTAATGCAACTTTCATTAACAAAACACAGTTACAATTCCACATTGAAAAGAAACATAAAAGAGGAAAGAGAAAGGCTTCTAATACTGGCATAAAAGTTGTTCCAGTGAGCAGCATAGTTTGTGAAGAATGTGGAAATGTGTGTAAAAGTATGATAGCATATCAGACCCATAGGTATAAAGAACACATTCACCTGTTCCCTCATGAATGTAAAGTTTGCTGTCGCAGGTTTTCAAAGTTGAAATTTTTAGAGAGCCATTTAAAGACTCACATCAATGGGTCTTATGAGTGTGTTAAGTGTGGTGTAAAGTTTGGAACAGAGTATCACCTCGTTGATCACATGTATTATGTTCATGGACAGAAGAAAGTACTGATGTGTGAAGAGTGTAAAAGATTTTTTAGTAGTCCTTCATCACTAAAGACACACAAAGAAATGGAACACAAAGATAGTATGGATTGTACAGAAACTTGTATTGTTTGTAGTGAAAAGTATCCCTCAAAACTAGGTCTCAAGAAGCATATGTTAACCCATGTTAGGGCATATCAGTGTAACTTTTGTCATAGGAAATTAAGTTCTAAAGCATCTTTAGATATTCACATCAACATGGTCCACACTAAGGAACACTCTTTTTCGTGTCCTCAGTGTGAAAAAGAATTTTATGCCAAACATTTGCTGCAAATGCACATCAAGAGGGTACATAGTGATCGCAGTGATTTCCAATTCAAGTGTAAACTTTGTGGTAAGGTTTACCTCCAGGAGTGGGAGTTGACACTCCATCACAAGACTCATACCAATGAGCGGAACTTTAAATGTGACGTGTGTGGGGATGCCTTTTACACTTTGTCACGCATGCGTTACCACAGAGCAACACACAAAACCACCAGAGACTCTGAGTGCCCAATTTGCTCTCAAATGTTTCGTCGGGATGTTGACACAAAGAACCACTTGAGAAGAGTTCATAAGGTTGCACATCCCAGCAGCTTCATGGATCTGTGTTCACGCCACGGATTGGAGAAAGCAAAGGAACTCACCCAGATGGACACTGTTTCTGAACAATGTTCCAAGGTTCTGACGGGGAGAGTGGAAGATGTGATGGATGAAGACGGTTCAGAGCACATCACACTGTATCGTGTTGAGGAAGAACAGAAACCACCAGTGCAGGTTGTGATACCTGATGGGATGGGGATGATGGTGCTGGAGGACACAGTGATGGATGCTGCTGCTGCTGCTGCAGACACTCACCACCAGGATGAAGTGACTTATGTCTATGAAGTGAGAGATGTCAACAGGAAGCACCAGGATGTTATTGACTTCATCAAAGTTAAAGAGTACACTTGGTGAAAGGCTCAAGATGAACTATGCCAACATGGGGACATTACCATCCACCAAAAAATTACACATCCTGAAGAACCACCATTAATTGATTACATTAAATGTATTTTCTTATTTTTGGAAATGTTAATGCCAGACCTGTTGGACCTATTTGGATTTTCATATTGATATAGGACCTTAAACACCCTGGTCCTCTATAGTGCACTGTCTCCATTCCAGGAGTTGGATGTTGGAGGTTGTATTGAAGCTGAAGAAGGTCGTCTTGGCTGCTCAGGAAAGATGGAAACTGAGACTTGTAGCCACAGTGAGGATGAAGTTCCTACCATGCAGCTGATTAATCATGTGGAAAACCATGACAATAAACAGTTTTGTTGTCCATTTTGTCGGCATAAGGCTACTAGGCTTTCATTATCTCACCACCTTCAGGAGAAACACTCAGACCATATTGTAACCTGTGAGAAGTGTTCACTGAAGTTTATTGAGTGTGAGAGTTATGATGGTCACCTGTTGACCCATATCAACGGTGACTTCCTTTGTGAGAACTGTGATGTCAAGTTTGGAACCATTGGTGAGCTGTCCAACCATAGGTATTCAGAACATACTCTTAAGGAAGATGAAGAAAATACTTGTCCCATATGTAACAAGGTATTTCGGGTAAGATCAAAGTTTGTAACCCACATAATTAAGCTCCATAGAGGTAAAGTTCAAGTTGAAGGGCTTGTTTGGGGAAGCAGAGGCTTTTTGGTCTGTAATGTGTGTCAAAAAATCTTCAAGAAAGCTTCTCTTTATTTAGCTCATGAGAAGACTCACAGGAGCAAAGCACTTTGTTGTCTTTATTGTGAGAATACATATTCATCACAAAGCCTATTGCAAGACCATATCCTGACTCACCTGTTTGGAGACTATGAATGTAGTGATTGCAGTGCTAAATTTGCATCTCCACATCAGCTTGGCATCCATGAAGAGAAGGTGCACAGGTCAGCATTAAGCAAAGCTTGTGAATACTGTCATAAAGAATTTCGTGACCAGCTGAGGCTGATCTGCCATAGACGAAAGGATCATCCAGAATCAGAGGAATCACGCAAGGCCAAGTATTGCTGTTCTGAGTGTGGGATGAAATTCGTAATGAAAGGCAACCTTATCAGACATCTTCGTGTCCATGACAAAGACAGAGATGCAAAGCCGCCTAGTTGCAATGTGTGCGGTAAAATTTTGGCAAACAAGTACTCATTAGCGACACACATGAGGACTCATTCCAAGGAAACCTGCAACAAGTGTGATATTTGTGAGAAAGCATTTGTGTCTAAATACACTCTTATAGATCATGTCAGAAGAATTCATGAGGAGTTTGGGCCAGGGAGGGACAAAGTGTGTAACCATTGTGAAAGAAGTTTTTTCACTAAGACGGAGTTGAAATACCACATCAAAAGCCACACTGGTGAGAGGCCTTACAGATGTGATGTGTGTGGTGAAACTTACTTGTCATCATCAACTCTTAGATATCACATGCAGAAACATTCCAATATTATGTTTGTGTGCCCAGAATGTAAGGCGAGGTTTGAAAACTATGTTGGATGGAGCACTCACATGAAGCGGGTGCATAGTATATCCCGGGTGAGGGACTACACCAGACAGCATGGCGTTTTGCAAGTTGTTATGAGCAAAGAAACTCCATCATTATATATATACAGTGATGGACAAAATGGTGGAATGGATAGTTCCCTTAGTAATTTAGTGAAAAAGAACAATGAAGATGCACCTACTTTAGCTGTTGGTGTTGAGGAAGTTGTCGAAAGCGTGCCTGCAAAGACCAATGATGTAATCCAGGTGGTGTCATACAATGATGCGGCCAATCCTCTTGTCCACACTGTGAATGCCTCCGAGGTTGGGTTAAGTAATTCCAGAAACGAGGAATCTGATTTATCCCATCCAAACTTGCCATCAGAAACAGGTCTGGGAAGAAGTCATATGGACTCTATAAGTGAGGAGGAATGGGAAATAATTTTACCTCGTGGCAGTGAAGATGCATCTGTTATTTCTGAGGATTGGGCCGGCTCTCGGATATCTGTGTCCCAAGAAGATGGGCAGCAGTTTGTGTTGACGGGGGAGTGGGATGGCACTCAGCTCATTGTGTCAGAGGAGGGAGAGGAATCTCGAGGGGGAATGACGCCATGGAAAGGTGTTGAGTATTAGTCATCACTGCTTTCCATTAATGGGGTGAAGACTTTGCGATTTATATTGGTGGAAATAATGTATTTGTTTCTACTTTGACTCATGTTTTAGGCTGTTTTTAGCAAGTATGGAAAATTTTCTCATTAAGAAATTTCCTCACTTATATATTTGAAGAAAATTATGTCAAGAAAAGTTATCATAATTCATGTATAACTGTATGATAACATGCAAGAATTAGGAAAAGTGTTTACAGTATTGTAATTGAAACCAAAGCAAGTGTTCCGAGTGCCCGTTGTCTTGTCAAATGATGGAAAGGTAAAGGTAGTGTGGATATATTGAATGCCTTGTGATAACATTGGATCAGCTGTGTTGAGGAAGCCATCCATTGGTAGATGAGTCATCTATTCATTTGTGACAGTATTAACTTTGTAAGTAATTCATTCCAATTTCTTCCTTTTATTAACTGGGAAACAAAATGTATTTTGCTAAATGCACATATATTGTTTTCCATTTAGGAAAGTAAACATTCTCATGTTGAGGCAAACATTTAATACTACACATTACTACCTCTTATAGAGGTGATTCTTTTGTGTAATATGCAAATATATTAGTTATTTATGTAATGATTACATAATAAATTATTGAACAAGTTTATATTTACTAATATTCTCTAATGGATATTATGAAGAAAAAACAAATCAGTAATGGTATCACAAATGAACATCAAGTTGGTAAAGGTTGTGTTATATTTTTATCCAAATTTCCTTTAAGATTTTTTTATGATAATAATCCGCCTCAACTTTAGTGTTCATATTCCCATTAAGTTTGGCAGTATGCAGTGTCAAAGTAAGGAAGGAAGGGAAAGGGAGGTAGATCCATGTGTGAAGTGTGGATGATAAATGGAGTGAATATCAGACTTGAGATTCAGGCAATGGATAATGTGCAGTAGTGTAATGTTGGAAAAAACATGAACGTATTCATGTGAAGTGAATTTCACTTTTAAAGTATTTTTAGTATATAAGGATGGGTTACATAAATGGAAATTAATGATATATTAACTGAAATATGTCAAGGTTTGTATGTGTGCATATTTGCGAGTGTGCTTGCATGTGTGTGTGTGTGTGTGTGCGCGCGCGCGCGTGTGCACATGCATGTGTGCCCTTAACTCCCGATGTAACATGATTCACATTCCTCAGGAGTAATGTCATTAGATTTAGGAAGCTAAATGATCACATTTCACATGAAAGAAGGTTGCTGTGAAACATGTTATTACTCAAAAAAAATTCCACATAAAGCTAAAATCAGTAAATTTTTGGAGTCTGGAGTCAAAAAAGTTAATAGTATTTATGTGGTGATTGACAGGCAATGTTAGGTGTGCCATGTAGCATTGGAAGTGAAAGTAAGACACTGTTTGAGGTGTGGGTATTAGCAGGCTTGGTAGAGTAGGTTTAGGTTAGGTTAGGCGGTAACACTTAACACTGTTTGAGGTGTGAGTATTCATCAAGTAGGTGGTAATGCTTACATAGGATAAGAATAAGCTGAGTGGTTCTGTTCATGTTGTGGTCACTGGTGTAGTTTTATTGCAGTAATAAGTTCAGTTTTACACAACTACATATATAAGAATGGAAAACTTAGGTGAACGCACCTCATTGTCCACCTGCCTGACCAGATGTCGTCAGATGATGAGGGTGGACCACTGGCATTTGACCTTGTGGATGATGCCACTAGTCGAGGAAACACTTTACTGGTTGACAGCAGGGGGTATTCCTACACCAGAGGCAAAGAATCTCCCAAAGGTAATATACATGTATTTATATATTACCTTCAAAATAAGGCTGCTATATATACACATTCTGTAATACAGTTTCCTACATCCCATGCATCACTAGGGAATTAAAAGACTTTTTGTGGACGTTTTCAGGCATTACATGGAGGTGTACCATCAGAAATGTCAAAACCTATTGCAAGGCCACTGTGCGGCAGAAAGGTTACCTTTTCATGCCAGGCCCAGTGGATCATTGCCACCTGGCTGAACATGGGGCTCTTCCTATGGCTAAAGCCTTCAGTAAGATCAACAGAGAGATTAAAGCTCGTCCTCTTGAGTCACCCTCCACAGTAGCAAAAGAAGTAATATCTACAGAGTTTGAGCCAGAGAATCTTGATCACATTGCCCGGGCCAAGCTTATAAGGCGAGCACACTACCACAGGCGAACCCTGCACCCCAAGAGCCTGTCTTCAGTCAATGTAAGGGTGACATGGTTTTGTTAATCATTTAGCTCTCATTTAAGTTATGTAAAATTCAATAATTTGAACTCAGCTTAAGAGTAACTTTCATCACTATTCTTGCATAATTTCATAATACTATGTCATTTTTTAAATAATTCATGCACATAGTAGTTCTTGTGATCATGTTTTATATTTTATGTGTCATGTATCCAATTACTTTGAATTGATGGTAGTAGCAAAGATAACGTAAGTGAATTAATGTTACATTAAAATTTAATCCTGTTGAGTGATAATTTAGGTGGCGAGGACTAATGTGTATGTATATGTATACATATTATAACATTATAGACAGGAATTCAAACAGACACTTTGAACACTTCCATCTGCTTTTACATACTCCCTAAATTTCAGGAATTCATGATAGTCTGCAAATATGATTTAATTAGTGCAGGATTTTCATTAGTTTACAGATTGTTTAGATATTTCCTGAATACTTACCACAAAGTCATCTGTTAATCTTCCTTCTTTTCATATCTTAACATTTGCAGTTTTAATTTGTCATTTCCACATAAACTCGTTGGCAGGATTATAAGTCATCCTAGCTGTAGCTCATCAAATGAACCTTTCTCATCAGTCAGATGACTTGCAGATTCATAAATGTATTCCGAATGTCCATCTAGGTTGATCAGATATTGTACTAGGTCAGTTTTGAACACATATAACAGCATGTTACAAACACATTCAACCTACACTCATTGATTTATCATATATAAGTTATTGATGTAGCCATTGATTCTCACCTCGCCATGTAGATGTTGATAGATGAAGAGCCAGCCCCGTGGACATTCGAGGTAGTAGAGGATGCCACTAAGAGAGGGAAACCAAGGCTTCTTGACAGCAGAGGATATTCTTACACTCAGGCCAAGGGAACAACCAATGGTACTGTTATGGTTTTCATTGTCATACTATAATTTCATTGGAGTTAAGCATCATAGCAGTGTAGAGTTGTTTGTTTGAATTAGTAGTGTCTACTATTTTATTAATGATAATGCAATTTCATGTCATGAAATGTTGAGTATTTTTTAAAAGAACTAGCTTATTCCACCAACCATTTCCCACACATGTAAGGCAGCATTCAAGAAAAGAGTGTGTCTATCTATCTATATACCTGGCTTATATTACTATTATAAGGGTAACCAGGACAAGGTATTTTGGTTTCAGGGAGACTTTACTCTCCCCTCCCCCTCTGTGCCTTGTCTTTCCATAGGAGAGAATACAAAGGAGGGGCTTCCTATGCCTTTCACTCCGTTCCTTTTGCTCGCCTTTCATTAGCCGCAGGAAATACAGTGCTAGTGTTCTTGCAGTCCCCACCACAGGGTTAGAAAAAAATTACTTTAAGGAAATCAAAAGGCTTCTGTGTTGGGTTCCAGTTAGGGTCAGGAATAGTTATGTTAAGGTGGTGTTAGGATTAAATTTTTACCCATAATAACTTTGACAGAGGCAAAACCAGTGTTGATCTTTATCTATTGCACACACAAAATATTTTAGGAAATGTGATTTCACTCAGTTCAAGGCAAGTAAAATGCCATTTGAATAATTTTGAAAGGGAAAGTAAGAAAGATGGTTATGCATTCTAGTGTTCCTTTATTAAATTATTTTTGATTCTAATGTTGTGTGGCATTGTAGGACCTCACAGCTATTCACAGTAACTTAATGCCAGGCTGCTGAAGCAAGGACTGGGTGCTGTGGTGACAACTTTGTATGTAAATGGCATTAGTTAAATATGAACTGGTTTGGATAAACCTTAGTACCCTGTTAAGGATATGATCCCTGACCTCATCTCCATTTGCATGACTCACCTGAGAGGAAGGATAACAGCCTGGTATATAGATAGATAGATGAACATTTGTTAATAAGAGTTTTAATGAGCTGAAAACTGTAAAAGAAACAAGATACACATGTTTCACTTTTAAGAAAATCAAAACATTATCGGTTGTTATGTCTGTTTTTCAGCTGCTGTGTGGCGATGCACCATCAGGAATGACAAATTGTACTGCCGGGCAACTGTGCGTCAGAATGGCTTTGTTTTTGTATGTGGGAGTGTGGATCATTGTCATTCTCCTGAGGTGGGAGCTCTATCAAAAACAAAGTTCCTCAGTAGACTCAACAGAGAAGCAAAAGCTCACCCACATGAGTCTGCAGCTTCAGTAGTCAAAAGAATCTTAGCAAATGAATTTTCTTCTGAGTATCTTGGTCCCCTCAAGCTTGCCAATCTGGTCAGGAGTGTTAACTACCAGAGACGGGCAGCTCGGCCAAAGGATCCTGCTTCACTGGACTTTGAGACTAATGATTCAGCTATTCCTGAAGGCTTCCTGAAAGCAGACATATTTATTGCTGGAAAGAGACATTTAATTTTTAGCACCCCAGCTATGCTCAGTCTGTTATGTCAGGCAAAAATGTGGTACTTTGATTCAAGGTTCTCTCTTGTGTCCATTCCATTTCAGCAGCTGTTCTCCCTGCATGCATTCATCAGGTCAGGATCCACCTGCAAGCAGGTTCCTCTGTTATTTGTACTCATGTCAGATGGAAGAAAGGAAGACTATGTTGCTATTTTACTTAAGATATTAGAGCTTCTGCCAGCAATGCCTAATGTCCATACCATCACCATGGATTTTGCAATAGAACTGTGGAGTGCTGTGATGGAGATGCTTCCCAGTGTCAAGTTGTATGGTTCTCATTATAGCTGGAACCAGATTGTATGGCATAAGATCAATGACCTTGACTTGGTCGCAAGTTACCACAACAGTGATTCAACACAGAAATTTTGCAAACAATTGATGGCTTTGCCCTTCTTGCCAGTGACAGAAATTCCAGCCATGTTTGTTGAGTTTACTGATTCTACAGAGGATTCCAGTCAGTGTTACAAAGACTTGGTCAACTTTGTCAAGTATACGTGGCTTGATAGCTCTCTGTGGCCACCTGAGAGGTGGTCTGTTTATAAGCGAGCAGTGAGAACCAAGAATGATGTGGATGGCTGGTTAAAACGGGTCACTCATAAATCACAAAGGAAGAGCATGGGATTCTACCAACTAATTGCTCTTCTTTTCAAAGAAAGTATTTTTGATGAAGCTCTAATATATCTTGCGACTGATGATGAGTTAGTGAAATCCCAGAGATCAAAGTTCTCTCGTTTACAAGCAAAACTTTTTGAAACCTGGGAATGTTTCAGCAAGAATGAGCTTACTCCTCTAGACTTATTGAATCATGTGGCAATGTTCAATGGCCCTGATATTTCAGGAGATTAGCTTTGCCTTTCTGTAATGTAAAAACACTAATCTAAAGGCTTTATACACTTAATTTGAATTTGTGTTGCTCATCAATAAAGAATATTATATATATATAACAGTTGTTTCATTGTCTTCTTACAGTTATAGCATTGATTTAATTATAATAAAAGAATCATCTTCACCATTTCATTGCATTCCATTTCATCTGTTTCACTTGTCATCATGTCGCACTCTTCTGCTTCTGTTACCACACACCATCTCATGAATTATTTCTTTCATCAAGTAACATTTGGCTATTTTGGACAGCTGAAGCTAATCATTGTGTTCCATTCTACACTGAGGTAATGCTCATATTTTTGTTTATTGGGAGTTTTGTCGTCTTGTGATTTTTGTTCTCTTCATGTATTCATCAACCTTGTGCATACAGGTAAAAGGACGGGATGGAGGTGTCACTCACGGGGAAAATTAAAGTTTAAACGTTGGATTGTTTATTGTAACCAGGGATTGAGAAAGGCATCACCACTTTTTATTTATTTATTTATTTGTTTTATTTATTTTATATATAATTTTTATTTTTTCTGAAAAATTATCTGCATTTTTTTTTATATTACATAGTGTTATTTGTATAGATGGTGACTTCCAAAAAAATCATATATCAAGACAATGTATTGGGAAAATCCTGCTTATACATTTGATAATTTCATTGTATACCAGCAACACTGATTAGTATATAGTATAGTTTGTAGTACATGTCCTTACATACATTTAGTGTATAATGTGTTACAGCTTCAATATCTTTGGATGGATGGGAGTGGACAGGTTGTGGCAGGTAGTTGCAGCCTCACTGCACACTGAGCTTGAACACTTTAGTCACTATTTTCAGTATTGCAGATGTTGCCGGACTGAGTAGAGTTTATGTATAAAAAATATTCAAGTTGTTCCAAATATAAAACATTATGATGGAGATTTTCAGAAAAAGTAATGGACTCATTATGAGGGGAGTGAGGCCATGTGTATGTTGCAGGAGAGCGTGGGTGTGACCATCGGCCAGGCAGCAAACATTCCAGCCCATGAATGGTCACAAAAGCCACCCAGCACAAGTGGTGCCGTCACTGTGTTCTGCATGCCAAAAAGGTCCACCCCTCGCCGACGCCCTCCTGCCAGCTACAGGCCTTGTGACCTCTGTGGCTTAATACCCTTTGGGGGTGTTGACCGCCATATAGCTAGCCATCATCCTGAGGTTCTTGTGCGTCCGTGTGTGTTATGTGATGCTCGCTTCCGCACTTTCCGACAGCTGGGCAGCCACGTCCTGCGGGTACACGGCCCAGTACACCTGTGTCCCATCTGCTCCTTAGCCTTCCATGATGCCGTGCAGTTTCAGAAACACCTGCAGGAGGTTCACTCAAATGCTGCAGCAACATACACATGTGTGGTGTGCAGAAGTTGCATGTCATCACTCCATGACTACTGCATTCATATGGAGTCTCATGAAGAAGAGGCAGTTATGTCCACACAGGGTAAGGTGCACACAGAAAATAATGATGATGTAAGTGTTAAAGATAATCTCCAGTGCCATCTGGAGTGTGGTCAGTGCCAAACAAAGTTCAAATCACCCTCTGCTCGAAGACGCCACCTTCAAGAGACTCACGGAGAACAGCTCAGTTTCCAATGTGAAATTTGTCACTTGCAATTTCGTTCCAGTGGTGGTTTGCTTGACCACACCGAGACTCATTCCACTGGTAAAATAAACTGTCCACTTTGTGAGCAGCACTTTGCCAGGTTCCATCACTTAAAGAACCACTGTAATGTAGTTCATGCCAACACTGCATCCTACAGGTGTCAGCACTGCACACACATGGGCAAGTCTATCAATGCCATCTTCACTCATGCTGTGGTGCACCATCCAGCCAAGCTGGGTCTGGCACGCAATGTGAATTGCTCAAAGTGTGGAGAAAAATTTCACTCTGGACGAGAACTGAGCCAACACAAGGCAGTTCGTCACCCAGAAATGGTAAATTGTTTACATTGTGGGAAAAATTTTAGCAAATATCAAATTGCTTCACATATCAATGAGAAGCACACAAAGCAGCACAAATCAGAGTGCACTTATTGTCACCAAACATTTTATAGTAGCAGCCGTCTGTCAGACCACGTCAAACGTCACCACCTCCGAGAGCAGTATTCCCGTTATGTATGTTCGGTGTGCAGCAAAGCTTACATCACACGCCACGAGTTGGAGCGTCACACAGCAGCACACCAGAACGAGCGACGTCACAAATGTGAGTTCTGCAGCCGAGCTTACTTCAAGGCCGGCGATCTGACATACCACAGACGCACACACACCGGGGAGCGTCCACACTGCTGCACCATCTGTGTGGCTGCCTTTTTCCGCCCCTCAGAGCTCTCCACACACATGTCACGTGTCCACGGCATCCACCACCGCTCTAGGCGTTACCTCCGCAGTGCCGGCACCACTGTGGGGGTGCCGCGGGAAGGTGCCACAGCTGACGACACAACTAATGACGAGGAGCATGGACAGGTGGCAGAGGATGGAAAGCAGGACTCTCAGCTGGTTACAGAAGTTGGGGAGGATGGCCGTGTTGTGCAGGTGGTGGAGGAGGACTCCCCTCTGCAGGTGATACAGTCCCTGCCTCAGGAAGTGGAATCTCACCCCAACCAGCCTTCAGACATGCAGGTCATCTATGTAGAGCTGGCAGAGTGATGGCAGGGGTCTGGTGGTGTGGTGGCAGGGGTCTGGTGGTGTGGTGGCAGGGTGGCAGGGATGTGGTGGTGTGGTAGAACATGGTGGTATTACATGAGTTACGTGTGTGGTATTATAGTAGAATGTTTCCTCTTGAGATGTAAAAGCAAGTAAGGGAAACAAAAAAAATCTGGAATTGCAGTACATCAATCATCTGTAAATAAACTAAATATCCCATCAGTTTTATTTTTAATTAATTTATTATTTTTTTATATTTATTTATTTATTTTTTTTTTTAACCCAGGATCCTGAGTCACCCTTACATTGAATTCCTTTTTTTTTCTTTTTCTTTTTCTTCCCTGTTACTTGTTTTTCACCAATTTTTTCAACCACATTCCACTCACATTCTCACTAACACAGGAACTATGTCCAAAATGCTTTCATTAAACAGTATAGTGTATTGATTATATAATTACACTACATTCCTATATGACTCTTGCTTGGATATAAAGAGAAGCATGTTTGTGACGGCTAATACTGAAGGGGTATAACAAACTTTTCAACAGATGACCTTGAAATTGTGTGACTAGGTGATGTCTGAATATGCAACTGAGTGAGTAGAGGAAGGCAATGCATAGTTAGGTTACGTGAACAGCTTCCTTTCTGTGGTATTCTGAAGGGGTTGGCTTTGGCTGCATTAAGGTGTTCGTCAACCATCCCGTGAGTTGGTGGAGGCTGACTGTGTGGAGGAATGAGGAAATTACACAGAATATTGATTGATGATATTGATCTATTGGGAGTCCCTTCATTGATTTTCCCAGGCATGAGTAATGTCTGGCGGCAGGAGGGTTCCGTCTCGCCCTCATGGTGTGTGTGCGTGCGTGTGTGTGATGTGTGGTGGAGGTGTGTTTTGTTTTGCAAGATGATGTGATACTGAGTGGATGTGGTGAATGTTTGGTGTGCAGGAGTAAGAGTGTGTTTAGTTATGTCAAGGTCGTGACGTAGTACGAGTATTTTTAATGTTTTGCAAGACTTTAAAGTGGTATACGCCTGTCTGCTTGGAGGTGGGGGTTGGGAGAGGGAGGGAGGAAGTGCTATTTGAATATTGAAATTCATTGAATGTTATGGAACGATGTCTGATTTTACAGGTGGTAATGAAAATGTAAAGTCACTTAATTGCTTGTTTGGGGATTGGGTGGCTCTGTGGTAGTGTAGTGTTCGGCTCATGGCCTAAAGGTTGGGAGTTCGATTCTGGCTCACGGCAGCTTAACTTGGTGAGGGGGTGGAGTTCTCTCGTTAACCCTCGCAGAAATATATGGTCTATAGTTTCCTAGTTTGGGGGGAATATTTATTCACCTGTATTTGCTTGTTTGAAATTGTAGTTTGAATGTTATATATAAACTGTTACTCAAGTTAAGGAAAGTATGAGTTCTAAGGAAAAGAGGAAGTGTATCATTGAACAGCTTAACTATCCAATATATACAATGTAAATAAAAAGGGATGGAAAACATGGATCATGAAAGTTCAAGCAGAGTAAAAATAGAATCTATTTGCTTCCTGCTTCCCTCCCATCTGTCTGGCGGGATGGCGCAGCGATAACATGTATGTACTTGATCAAGGTGGGTATTGATTTTCCTATACTGCGTCAATGATCAAAAAGGGTTCAAGCGTGAGTCGTTGAGGTGGGTGATAGGCGCCAGGTGACACTCGTGCTCTCAAATTAACTTGAAGTGCTAGGGATGTAATAGTTATTGCAGCGGGTGTATCGGGTGGCCAGGCATGGTGTCAGCACGACTGTAGTACAACAGCAATATTTCCCCAGGGGAGCGAGGATGCCACCCAGCTGGTGGTGCAGGAGAAGGGTGACATCTCCCAGGTGCTGGATGCCATGCCACGCTTGAACCACTTCCTCACTCCAGGTCAAGATGCTTTCAGTCGTCCCTCCCTCACTTGTAACTCATGTAGCCTCGCGTTCACCGCCACGCGCAGCCTCTTCGCACACCGCTGCGGCTATGAATGCCGGGAGTGCGGGGCGGAGGAGGGGAGTGTCGGGGCTCTCACTCGGCATCTCCAGCAGTGTTCCTGGCTGCCCCCGCATCAAATCAAGTCTGTTTCGTTTTCATGCAAATTTTGCAGAGTCGTGTTTCAAAAGGAATCCCAGCTACAAGACCACTTGGAAGAACATACAAGTCAGTGCCTGAAGCAGTACTCACAACTGCTGAAGGAGCGAGGCCTGGCGGAGACTGCCCCCTCAGAGCCTCAGCCGCCCCTCAAGAAGGGCAGGCCCAGGAAGAATAGTGACTGTCCTAAATGTGATTTGATTTACAGCTCAGAGAGGGATCTCACACGACACTTGAGACAGGTGCACCCAGACTCGCTGTCTCACGCCTGTAGACTGTGTGACGACCGATTCCATCTCCGACAGGAGCTGGAGGCTCACATTGTGCTCCACTTCCTCGGTTGCTTCAAGTGTGACTTCTGTGGTGTTCACTTTGGCTTTAAATATCCGTTTTTAAAACACTTGGAATCCCAACACCCTGGAGACTTCCTGTTGAAATGTGAGTTTTGTGAGTTCACCTCCGGCCGCTTCCTGGAGTACCGACAACACCGGCGTGAGCCACACGAGGCGGGCAAATACGAAGAGGCGCTGGCGGGATGCCAACAATGTGACGAACTCGTACCTCACGACGAGCTACAAGAACACACTGATGAACACCTGTGGCAGCAGGAGCCGCGGCCCGTCACTGTGAAACCCGTAAGTATAGTGAGTCACAGGAGCGGCAGACGGCGGAGGCGGGGCAAGAAGTGGCCTCAGTGTCCAGAATGTAGCATTACTTTCTCTAGCGCAGCGGCCTTATCGCGCCACAACCACCACAAACACCCTTACAAATACTCGAAGCAATGTGATGTGTGCGGCCACAGGTTCAAAGGGGAGCGCGCTCTAGAGATCCACAGGAAGGGTCACCAAACGGGTAATTGCTGGTGTCCCGTGTGTAAACTGAGATTCTGTAAGCGGCAACACGTGGAGCAGCACTTCCTGCGCGCCCACGCTGATGTGCCGACAATTGACTGTGAGTACTGCGATGCACGCTTGGCCTCGTACAGCAAGTACCTGTACCACTGCCGCACCGCACACGCCGATCTGCTGGAGGACCGCGCCGAGCTCAAGTGTGACTATTGTGACGAGTGTTTGCCCAACCACGTCCTGCTCAACCAACACATGGCCCGCCGCCACGGACACAACCACCAGAACGCACCCAAGAACATGTGTCCTGTATGCAAAAAGTACTTTGTGCATGTTGACGTGCACATGAACATACACACCCGTGCTGTGCAGTTCCCGTGCGATGAGTGCGGTGAAGTGTTCTTCATGCACTCCAGTCTGTTGTGTCATCGTAAGGTGCGCCACGACCAGAACGCCAAGACACACCTGTGTACTACCTGCGGCAAGAAGTTCATCACCAACTCTCTCCTCCGGCACCACCACGAACAAGTACACTTGCACAAACGTCAACACTTCTGCGAGTACTGTGGCCGCGCCTACAAGAGCAAGTCTGCACTCACCTACCATCTGAAGGCACACACTGGCGAGCGTCCATACAAGTGTGATGAGTGTGGCATGGGCTTCCACCGGCCCTCCACCCTTAAGACCCACATCGAGGGTACGCACCACCGCCCCTACCCATACATGTACCGCAAGGCTCACAGACGGGCGGGAGCAGGGATGGTGGAGGAGGGGAAGGGGAAGGGGAAGAGGGAGGAGGCCGTGGCGGGGAGAAGTGGGCAGGACGTCCCCTCTGACATAGTGGAAATCAATGTATCAAAATCCGTCATTATAGGCGATGAAGCCGAGATAGAGATGAGCTTGGCGAAGGAGGGAGAGAGGACACAAGGCGAGGAGGAGGAGGAGGAGGTGGCCGAGATGGTGACCGTGGTGGAAGGACTGAGGGACTTGTCAACCCTATATGGTGAGGACAGTCACCAAGACGTGTATGTTATCCAGGCTCTCGAAGACACTTAGATGCTCCACGCCCTTGCTTACTACCCACTAACCCTTCCCCCCATCCCTCCCATATCCCCCTCCCCGCCCATACCACTCCTTAACTGACGCCCCCACCCCTCCCCCATGCACCCCCACGCCTCTACTTCAAAGTCGTTGTGGAATAAAGAAGGATTTACATAATAAGACGATGGAAGTGTGTGTGTGTGTGTGTGTGTGTGTGTGTGTGTGTGTGTGTGTGTGTGTGTGTGTGTGTGTGTGTGCAAGGAAAAAAAATGTAAAAAGGAATACCTCGCATCATCATCATCATTACCATCATCATCCAAAGTATTCAATTCTTCTGTTTCCTGTAAAAGAGAAAAAAAAAAAAATTTACAAGCAAAAGAGAAATAAACAGTTTTGATATTTAAGTCCTATTACGTTTCCTTGTTTTAACAGTGAGGGAGTGAGGAAGAAATAATGTGCAAAAGATGGCGCGCATAAATACTTAGCAGGAATGTGTTGGAAGCAGACCCACTTACCTGCTGCCCGCCCCTTAAAGTTGCTTGTTTTAAACCCAACACACACGCTGTAACCTCACACTAACACGGGAAACTTTTTTTTGTATTCTATTTCATGAAGAAGGAACCGTAGAAAGACTGCAAAACAAATATCTAAAATAAGAAAACGTCTGTTAATTGTTGCTTTCTCAAAACATAAACAGCATTCGGAGTAAATAAGGAAAGAATAATATGTGATTAGTTGTGTTCTCGGGTTGGTGAAGGGATTGGATTCTTATCTGGCTGAGCTGTCATGAAGATAAACCTGTCACACACACACACACACACACACAAAGGATAAATGCGTGAAAAAGAAGGTTAAAGAACACTACTCATTCTTAGTATCCTATATTGAGGTGTTCTTTACCTCACAACCACTCATTCCTCCCCGCTCCTCCCTTGCCTTTCTCACACATTTCCATAAGTTCTTGATTATAATGAATTTAAATTATACAAACTATGGGAGGAATGAAGAATGCGAGAGCTGGAATATATAAGTAAGTGTTTGTTAAAGGGAGAGAGGAAGCATGAGTTTATGGTGCAGCACCCACGCCACCACACACACACACACACACATATGGCTAGATAGCGCGCAGACTCACCTCCAGGCTCTGATCACAAGGAAGATAAGATAGACTCTCAGAGATAATACCTTGTTTCGCTTATATTGCGCCTTATCTATTATATTCTGCGTACACCATTGTTTACAGGACACACTTTTCTATACATCGAGATTATCTATTGAAGAGTTGTTTAAATAACTGCTGGGACTGACAACATGTACAAAAGTTTTATAAATATTTATAAGCTTTTTCACTTACTCTTCATAATTTATTTATTGTTTGTTTTAACACACATGCATTATGTAATCACCGCTGAGTGTAATGGCGTCAACCAAAATCATAAGAGTAGATCAAAGGCAAATAAAATATAAACACATAGGTAACACCAGGAGAGGCGTGACAAAGGCTGCCAAGGCGCCAAAACAACAACAATATAGTTTGAACAGACTACACTAAGACTGGAAGTATATAATAGAGAAAAAAGTATTAGCATTGATTTATTCAGGAAAGACTACTACTCAGAACAGTCATCTGATATTATTTCTCATATGGTTTCCTTATATTCTTTTTATTGATCTGTTATACTATTAGTGAGTACTGCGCCGTAACTTAGGACAGGGAATGTCATTACAGTTCTGATGTTATGTTTTGTGTCGTATTTGTGGTTGTGAAACATGTATTTCTATTGTCTTTCATCTTTCCTTTGTGTGACCAGATCTATGCATTTATTATTTTTCAGATTCCCTCTTGTGGAATGTCCATCTTCCTGTCACCATGCCTTTCTTCCTTCCTTCCTTCCTTCACTCCTTCCCTCGATCCAATGTTGATGCACAGTCTTTTTTGTGTTGGCGCGTCGCCCTTGGGTCCCCGCCGACTTACAACTTTGGGGCATCAAGTTGCAGATCAATCGAAAAGTTTTGTTAGGGATGAACCTGGAGAATGTGTTGGGGCCAAGCAAGAGTTTCACTCTTGCGGGGCCTGAGTTGGGTGGATGGGAGAGAATGTTTGGGGTGGTGTGGCGGTGAGGTGTATGCTGTTCTCCTGACTGTAGATATTAACTCTTTTTGTATCTCGCTCAACTTTGTCATTCGTATTCTTCTTACTCTCTTTGGTTGTGATGTTAGTGTATCCTTGCTGGTGGCAGCGAGGGGCGTGAGGAAGTAGTGTTGAGGCGCGCAGGGCCGTACTGACGCCCGCTGTTTGGCTTTTGCAGGCCGAGGCGATGAGCCTGAGGGAGGCGATTGGCTTGAGGGAGGCCGGAGGTGCTGATGACGCTCCTGCCTCCGACCGGCCCGCCTGCCCTGTATGCACCACCACCTTCTCCTTCAATTCACAAATGCGGCGCCATGTTCGATACGAACATCCAGAATTCGATACCAGTGAACTGGACTCAGCTGCGCGTACCATGGTCGCTCAAAGACGCTTGGAGGAGAGCCACATGGAGGTGGAAGAGGATGTCAGTGCTGAGGACGACATGCTGCAGGTCATGGACCTCCACTGCCCCTGGTGTGACCTGGACTTTGAGGAGAAAGACCTGTATGACGAACACTTGGAGGAGCACGGCACACGGGCCTTTCAACAGTACCTGGTAAAGCTGGAACAGGTGCTCAACACACAGGACGATGCACTTTATCGAACGGAAGCCTCTGTGCTCAATACTGGTAAGGGTGATGGACAGAACACCAAGTGCAGCATGTGTGAGTGCACGTGCAGCGACGAGGTGAAGATGGAGCAGCACAATGACAAGTGTCACGATGGGTTGCCACGAGTCTGTAGACTGTGTGGCGAGCACTGCTCCGACAAGGCGTCCCTGCACACCCACCTTGTCCATCACTTCAACGGAGTGATAGAATGTCCCGTCTGTCCCATCAGGTTCTCTATCAAGAACCACCTTCTTTCTCACCTGCGATATTACCACGCTTCTGGATACGCCATCGTGTGTGGAAACTGTAACACAGAGTTCACGGACTACGAGAAGTTCGAGGCCCATCAGGCACACGAGCACGACCTCGGGGCCAAGAGAACTTGCGAGATGTGCGAAAAGGAGTTCCTTGCTGTGGACTTCCAGGAGCACTTAGCCAAGCATGAGGCTCAGGTAGAGTCGAAGGAGGCTCGCACGCATGCATGTAACCTGTGTCAGGCGAGTTTCATCTTCATCTCACACCTGTATCACCACAAATACAAGAATCACTCGAGTGCCTTCACGTTTAAGTGCAGCGAGTGTGAGCGTCGCTTCAGGACGGGACGCATGCTGTCCTCCCACATATGGGGCCACAGATATGGCACGCACCAGTGTCCCGCGTGCCACCTCAAGTATAGACAGGTGGACCAGCTCAAGAGGCACCTGCTCATGGTGCATCCAGAGATGGAAGGCTACAGCTGCAAGTTTTGCACCACCATGCTGAAAAATTATTCCACCTACGTGGCGCACCTCAAGTTCAAGCACCCTAAGGAGGCAGGATATGACAAACGGCCAGTAAGATGCAGGCTGTGTGGGGAGTCCTTCGCTCACAAGGTTCAGTGGAAGTACCACATGAGGAACCACACCCGCTCACTGCAGACCTGTGGCATCTGTGGCATCACTATAAAGAACCTCGAGATCCACATGAACCTTCACACCATGGAGAAGAAGTACGAATGTGTTGAGTGCGGTGCTGTGTACCATAACAAGGCGAGCTTCCACTTCCACGTGAAGCGCGTGCACATGGGCGAGGAAGTGAGGAAGCATGTGTGTGACACATGCAACAAAGGCTTCCTTACCCCTGCTGACCTGCGTATCCACATGTCTCGTGTCCACCGTGGCGAGAGGAACTACTGGTGCACCATCTGCAAGAAAGGCTACAAGAGTAAGGTGTCGCTTACTTACCACCAGCGCCTTCACACAGGGGAGAGGCCCCATCTGTGTACCCTGTGTGGCCGCTCCTTCAGGGTCCCTTCCTACCTCAAGCGGCACGTGGAGCATGATCACCGCGCTCAGTACACAGGCGTCTACTACAAACAAGGCCGCCCCAAGAGCCAAAAGGACCGCAGTCGTCCTCGCCGCCACCACCAGCAGCAGTCCGTGCCGCAGCAGCAGACCAGCAAGGAGCCGTCCATCGCGGCTGTGGACGAGACGGGTGCTGGCATCCCCGAGGTGGTGCAGATCACTGTGCCAATGGAGATGGGTGGCGAGGTGGTATCTGCCGTGGGCACCGTGCAGGACCTGGGCATGGAGTCTCTTGAGCTGGAACAGAGCGGTGTAGTGTACGTTGTATATGAAAACTGATCACGACAATAATTCTAGTGTGCGACAAAAGACATTTTGTGGAACATTATTTTCTGTACATGGAAATATTTTATTTATCGTTAAGTTATTGACTAAATGCTATTTACTTTCTTATAAAAACCCAATAAAGGATGAAACCTTTTTATTTGTTTTTAACAGCGCGCCAGACGGGTCCTTTGTGCGGTCTCACCCTCTCACCTCATTGATATACACGGCAACAGGAGGACGACGCCCCTCACTTTAATGTCTTGCCCTCACTGCAGCACCTCATTGTATATAAGATATGCGCCAGGTCACAGCGTGATATAAAAGAGTAGCATAACAACCTTAATATAATCATAATTACTAGTGTTGGTCGGGTGTGTTGAGGCGTGGCGCGGCGTGGTGGTGCGTGCGGGGATCATGGCGGCGGGAGCTGTTTGTTCCTCAAAGTGTGAATTGGGACTCTTAATCTTGCAGGAAGCGGTTGCCAGCGCACTCCTGCAGCCCCAGACTTCTTGTGCCGCCACGGAGCCTCCAGACCTGCATGACCACCAGAACTCCCTCAAGACGGAGGAAGAAAAGGGCAGCAGGCAGGTAACATCCGCCACGCGCCGCCTCCCATCAACGGCGGCCGCCGCCAGCGAGACTCGTGATGGCCGCACTCCGCCATCGCCCCTGTCCCAGCAGTGTCCCGTCTGTTTCATTACTTACTTCACCATCAGTGACCTTAAGAATCACTTTAAGCGATTACATTCAGATGTTAAGTTTGTCAAATGTATCCAGTGCAGTGAGCAGATTGATGGAAACTTTGATGTTTTTCTGGCTCACTGCAAAAGCCATCAGTGCGGGGGCGGGGCGGCGGCGGGGCGCGGCACCAAGACCCGGGAGTGCCGTGTATGTCACAAACAGGTACGGGCCTCGGGCTACTCCCACCACCTGGCTACACACAACCCTGTGTCCTGCCCCAAGTGTAACATCAAGGTAGCCCAGCGTAACCTTAAGAGGCACATCAAC
>JAXIVD010000301.1:20000-27500 GCA_036785275.1 Cancer borealis | reverse complement strand
GGGTGCTCCACCCCGTGCTTCCACCCGCCGCGTCATCACCGTTCCATCCACATTCAGAAAATGTCCTCACTGCTCCACTATCTTCCTGGACCACCTCCAGCTGGCTCAGCACCTCTCGCAGCATCACCGGGACCACCAGCAGGAGCGACAATGCCCTCGCTGCTGCAAACATTTCGTCACATACGAAGACCATACGGCATGTGAACCTTGCCTCCAAACACTGCGTCAGACCGCCGTGCCCACCAACGACGTCCCTGAGGACACCGTCAATGCAGATTCAAATGTGTCAGTCATAGTGGAGTGCGGACACTGTCACCAGAGCTTCAAGTCTCGGATGCTGGCGGAGCTCCACTGCTTGTCGACCGGACACGACATAGAGCGTGTCACCGATAGTGTTAAAGAGAAGGCAAAGCATCAGGCGGGAAGTAAGGTGATGACAAGACTGTTCCCGGATGTTCCAGAACTTCCTGTCTCTAATCTTGACCTCGTTTCTGCTGCATGTCTCTCTGCTAATAATAGCAGCAGTAGCAGTAACACCTGTCATAAAAATTCAAGCGCGGTCAGCGACAATCGAGTGCGGCGAGGGCGCAAGCGTCGGCTGATTCGGAAGAACCAGACAGTGTGTGAGGTGTGCAACTACGAGTGCGGGTCAGCGTCAAGCCTGTACGCACACCTGCGGATCCGTCACCCAGAGCTCTTTCCATTCTCGTGCGGGGTGTGCGACCGACGGTTCAGTCTCGAGGCAAGCGCCAAGGAACATGAACGGCGCCATGCTTTTGGGGAACTTCAGTGCCCCGCCTGCTCCCTCAGGTTCTCCCGTATGTCTCACCTGCATCATCACGCTCGGCAGCACCACCCAGACTTTACTAACTTCCCCTGCCAATACTGCGGCGCTGTAAGCCCAACGGTGGAGGCGTTACACTCCCACATCAAGGTACACCACGGAGACCGCCTTGGCCTGCCCGCCGCCTTCACCTGTGAAGTGTGTCAGGAGGCCTTCCATACTGGCAAAGCTCTTGCGCGTCACCGCTTCAGCCGCCATCCGGGGACAGCAGAATGTGGCATCTGCGGCGCCCAGGTGGGTCGACGCTACCTTAGCAAACACATCAATGCTGTGCACACTAAGGAAAAAGTTCACAAATGTAACCAGTGTGATAAAGACTTCTACTCGCGCACCAGCCTCACAGGACACCAGAAGAGGCAGCATGGGCCGAGGAAGCACTTATGTCACCTGTGCGGCAAAGGATACGTGCATAACGTGGAGCTGCAACGGCACCTCAAGGCTCACCGCAACCAACGCGACTTCAAGTGTGACTTCTGTGGGCGATCGTTCCTGAAGGCAGTAGATTTAACATACCACCGACGTTCTCACACGGGCGAGCGGCCCCACCAGTGCCGCCTGTGCCCAGAGGCCTTCATCAAGCCGCTCGGCCTCCGTAAGCACATGCTCAAACACACCACGGTTAAGAAAGTGAAAAGACTCAAATATTCAAAGAAAAATATTGATGAGTTGACTTCATCAGTAATGGAACAGGACGGGGAGGAGGTCGAGACCGGCGCCAACATATCCAGCTTGAATCACGCCCAGCCTTCGCCCGAAGACTTGTCAGACGCCCAGCATCTCACACAACCCATTCAGAGTTTCTCAGACCCCACAGTTGTGGCATCACCACAGCCACAGCCAGAACTGCAGCACCTGGCACCCACAGATTTGCAGGTGCAGCAACTGTCTGTCACAGACTTAGATAGCAGCCATCTAGAGGGACAACTGGAACTGTCACAAGTTGTGGACGACCTAAGCAGCGAGGAGTTGCTGGAGATGGGGCCAGGACTCCTACTGGAGGCGACCGACGTTCGTGGAGGCCACCAGAGCGTCATAGGAGGTGGGGATGTGGGCGAGGATAAAGGAGGGAATGAGGCAACAGACAGCGAAGTTGGCCAGCAGTCTCAGCCTGTCCAAGTTATTTATGTTCATTTTATGGATCCTTCGCTCTGAGCCCATCCCGATCACCAATCCTTCCGCATCTGGTGGCGCCTCTGTGATAACCCCTCTTGGATCCCGCTCATGTCTTCCCTTCTTCCCATGTTAGTCTGACCATTAAAGTTTGTCATGCATCATTGTTTTACTTCCTGCCACCCCAATTAAGGCCTGGCGAGGCAGCACAACTTCATTTACAGAAGGAATGCCACATCAAAATGTTTTAGGGTGAGTGTTAAGGAATAGTATAAGGATTCTTATTTGCAAAACTGTACCTCAAACCAACACCCACATCTATAAGTGACGATAAACATGATGGCATTGTACCTCCTAGTAAGACGCACGATTCCTAGTTTGGTACAATAATTAAAATCAAATTAATGAAAAGAACGAGATAGTCTTTCAACACGAGGCCCATAATTTCCTAGTGAGGTTGTGGCTTTAGAGCAATTTGATCCTGTAAACTTAGGAACAGCGAAGATAATCTGTGTAACAGCGGAAAGACATGAAAAGTAATGACTGGTTGACTTAGGCGGTGGTGAGGAGACCAAATAAGTAACTCCAGAATCAGTGGTTACAACACACACACACACACACACACACACATACACACACCAGGGAATGGAATATTCTACATAATTCATCCTATCATCGAAACGTCCCATCATGCCATATGAACAATGACAGTAAGGTACTAATAGGCGTCTGTGGTCTATTATTTCTGCAGGACGCAGGAGAACCCTCCACCGAGGTGAGCGTGTCGGTGAAGGCGGATGAGGACATAAAGCAGCCAAGGGAAGCCCAAAGGCCTCCTCCCAGCACAGACATGCCTGTGGAGACCCAAGACTTGAACGCCCTCGCCTTCCAGCTAGCGGATGGGAGCCTGACGTGTGGGTGTGGCATCAAGTCCACTTCCCTGACGGATCATGTGGAGCACGTCCTGACTCACGCTGCAGGAGCCTTTCGGTGCCCAGAATGTGATTGTTCGTACACCGCCTCCCCGCTGCTCGCTCGGCACCAGCGGCTCGTCCACTCCCTAGATGCTCCTAAAAGACGAAATGTAAGTAGTTCTGAGTCAGCTTTGAGGCGCAGAGGCGATGTGTGCTGCTGCGGCGAGAGTGTGGGCGAGGACATGCTGGGCCATGCCCGAGGCCACCTCACAGGACAGGAGGAATGCCCCGTGTGTGGCCTCAGACTACTGACGGCGCGGACACTAGAGGTCCATGTTGAGCGGAAACACTCGCCCTTTCTCCTCGCCTTCCTAAAAGGCGAGGAGGCGCCAGAGGAGGGTGGGGTAGAGGAAGGAGAAAACAGTGTTCAGCCGGTGAAGTGCGATGTGTGCGGGAAGGTAGTGTCCACGACCTCTCGCCTGGCACGCCACCGTTACCTGCACCACCCAGAACACTACCCTTGGATGTGCTCTGCCTGCACCCTCGCTTTTCCTTCCCCAAACGCCCGTCGCCTTCACACCTGTCCAAACCGCAGGAAAAAAGAGTCGGACGAATCCTCCACAGGACAGAAACACGAGTGTTCCATATGCAACGTAGTGTTTAAGTTAGCACCGAGTCTAAAGCGTCACATGCGACGCTCCCATGGTATTGAGGGTCCTGCGCCCTTCACGTGTCCTGTGTGTAGCCGTTCTATGACGTCCCGGAAGGCGCTCACAGACCACCTTCGATGTCATCGACGGCAAGGGTTCCCGTGTGAGTTTTGTGGTGCCAAACTCAAAACGGTGGACTCGCTCAATGTGCACGTGAACGAAATCCACACCCACGTGGTGCGTCTTCAGTGTAAGTTGTGCCCGCAGGTGTTCTTTTCGTCTGGGCGACTTTCGTACCACATGAAGCGACACCACACTGACCGTCGCTCGTACACCAATCTTTGTCACTTGTGTGGCAAGGCGTACCCTTATCCAAGTGAACTGAGGCTCCACCTTCGCTCCCACCGCAATGAACGACCTTACAAGTGTGACCAGTGCCAAAAGACCTTCCTGAAGCAGGGTGACCTCACCTACCATAAACGTTCACACACGGGCGAACGGCCGCACAAGTGTCCTCACTGTGATGCTCGCTTCCCGCGCCCCAACACACTCATGAGTCACATTCGCTTACAGCACCGCGAGACTACTGGCATCGGCACTACCACAACCGCCGCCATCAGCACCACCACCAACACTACTATCACTACATCTGCCACAACCGCCGCCACCGCCAACATTGCAGCCACTACCACCACCACAACCACCGGAACAGCCGCGTCCACGGGCACCGTCGCTTCCTACGTGACTGGCGCCCCTGCAGCAGACCCTAGGGTAGCCTCGGCGCCATATCTCACCACAGTGAATGCTGCCGCCTTCCCGCCCCGTCCACCTGCTGTGGCGGTCATGACTGTGCCAGGTGGCGTGCCGCGCGCCCCTGCCCCGCCCACCCTGGTACCCGTGGTGGAGGGCCAGCTGGTCAACACTGTGGTTGGTGGTCACATGACTGAGATGCAGCCTGTGCAGTACGTGCAGGTGGACGGGTTATCGGCAGGACAGACGGTGCAGGCCGTGCCGCACACCGTGCAGGGCGTGGAGTATACCGAGGCTGCCACGCTTCCCTACCAGATCGTTCATTTGCAAATTTTGCAGTAACTCCACTCCATCCTGTGAGGGCGGTGGGACGGGTTGTGTTGCCCTGGGACGCTGGTCTGCCATGGAATGCCTGCACACAAACTATATCAACAATAATGACTCGGATACAACATCATCGGATGCAGTAACTGGTTGCACCACTGATGCTTATTCATTATTTTTTATTTTTCATTTCTTTATTATTTGTCAGATAAAAATCAATCATTCTACAATGTATTTAACTTCATCAGATTCATGTGGTCCCTTCCTTAACGGGGAAGAAAAGGTGTGTGGGTGTCGTGGCGGGTGTGTAGAGGCAGCCACGACCTGAGCCAGGCGGGCACCAGTGCCTTCCTTCCCCAAGGAAAGTATTCCCGTCTCGGACGAAAACTCCTGAACTGTTCATGAATTATTTTGATGGTCTAGAAAGTATTAATCAACGTGAATTCTCATTGTATTAGAAAGTAGAGAGAGAGAGAGAGAGAGAGAGAGAGAGAGAGAGAGAGAGAGAGAGAGAGAGAGAGAGAGAGAGAGAGAGAGAGAGAGAGAGAGAGAACCAATTACTCAAAATCCCACCACCTCATTCATAGATAAACCTTTTCAACTGTTCATCTATTCTGGTCTAGTGTACGCTGACGCCCGTTCCTTGCAACTTCCTCGAGGGTGTGGCCGCGGCAGGAATCTACATTTACACCTATCAATGCACCTCCATTCCCTCATTCTTGCTTCATTTGTTTCTCTCTTTTCTCTAATTCACTTTTTAATTCAATGACATACATTCTTATTAATGAGTACTACAATAAGTGTTTTTGACATAATGTTTCACAATTGGCAACACGTCTAGTGATTCTGGCAATAATTAACTAAACTAGAGACATCAGCTGTTGAGAGTCTGACTGATTTGCTACTTTCTGGAGCTTCGAAACAACTAATTAACACCTCGGGAACTTTCATCCGGGACAAACTTCAGCAGGAGGCTTGGAGGGATCGACGCTGGAGGTGGTAAGAGTCAAGGGTGAGTGTGTGGTTTCCTGCGGTACGCGAGGCCGTCCTGCATAGCTCATTGCCCTGCAGGGAAGCACCGCCCTCTTAGCCTGCAGGTATCCGTTTTGGTAAGTGTGATCAGCTGCTGCCATCGGAGGTTTTTCAGCTGCTGTAGAAGTGACGTCATGACTACGTGAAAGCCAGACGCGGGAGGTCAGGTGTGGACGGGGCAGGTGTGAAGGTCGCCACTGGGTACAGGTGTGTCATGCTCACAGGTATGTTTTGTTTGGTTGATATTAGACTAACAAATTCATCTGGTTCTTGTATCCGTTACTAGTGATGCATCACAGATCACACCGGTGCCAAATGTTACAATGTTCGTTAGGATACAGTGTATGTGTTCACCTGATGAGTTAACACATGTTTTGATTATATTTTGTCATTCATTGACCTACACACACACACACACACACACACACACACACACACACACACACACACACACAGTCATTAGAGAAAACTTAAAGATACTGGAGAAGGACATCAAGCTCTCCACGAGTAACTATTATCAATCGAAAGGTGTTGTACAGTGTACGTATATATTACTGGGTATGAGTTAAGATGAGGATATATATATATATATATATATATATATATATATATATATATATATATATATATATATATATATATATATATATATATATATATATATATATATATATATATATATATATATATATATATATATATATATATATATATATATATATATATATATATATATACACACATATATATATATACACACACACTTTCATACAATATTGTTAATCACTTTGTTTGCAAAGATTATCAACAACCTGCTTTGTAGTTTCCATTTACGTGACGAATTGGCAACGCGACCAAATTAGGCTTACTGTCCCCCCTCCTCTTCTTCCCCCTCCCCTTCCACCACCAATCCCCACCTTCCCCTCCCCTCCTCCCCCTCCCCATCACCTCTCCCTACCGAAGCCCCGCCCCAACTTCCTTCATGAGTGAACCGCGAGCGAGACAGACTCACACACACCAGTACCGCGGCGAGTGACGGGGGTACACTGCGTCTTAGTAGTGCTTCACTTGACTCTGTGAACCAGCTGGCGGACCTGTGCCCCGCCCCGTGCATGGTTGTTGTCTACCGTGACGGGGTATGAGGCGCCAGTCCTCAGTGCTGCCGACATCATCACTTGACCCTCGGCACGGAGCGAGCACCACATGCATGCTCCTTCCCCCACCCAGTCTCGCAGGTGAATGGCGAGCCACGACTAGTGAAAGTTGTGTCGAGCCACGCAGGTAGAAAGTGGTGGAACGTGTTGGGCAGCCCAGGGGGACTTGTGGTGCCGTCACTGGCGCCCAACACACTTGTAGTTCTCGTAGCCGCTGAATTTGAAGATCAATGTCTCTTTCATCGTCGCCGAGGCCTCCCGGCTTTAGTAACCTGAAACTTTAAGGTGACGTGTTGTCTCGCACCGAGTGAAGCTGTTTGGCGCGGATTCATCTGATCCGTTCCCTTAGCATCTCAATCACAGTCGCGTGGCAGTGCTTCGCTGAGCAAGACGATACAGCACGCCCGACGGCCTTCCACAGAACACCTCCACCGCCGTGACTGCTTGCTGCGGGAGGGTCTGCCCGCCCTCAGCTCCTCCCCCGGGACGCGCCTGTTGGGGAGATGGTCAAACACTCGCGGCGGCCGTCACATCACCTGATGCCGCCGCGCCGTGCACAGCGCCGCCGCGCGTCCCGCCACCGCCTGATAGTCGCACTATCTTATCGGCCTTCACGTGTGCAGGCAAGGCAAGGGGTGGTGGTAGTAAGGAGGTGTTTGGCAGGAACAGTCACCTCTCACTCACACCACCACGACGCCTGTATGCGTCCGTTGTGCAACGTC
>JAXIVD010000301.1:0-10000 GCA_036785275.1 Cancer borealis | reverse complement strand
ATTTAAAGCCAAGACCAAGTTTAGTTATAGTTCAAAGGTATAGACATGAACTTTAAGTGTCGAGTGTCGCGTGTGCGTGTGTTAAGTTATGCATAAAGTGGTGGGCGGGCGGAGGTGTGTGTGTGTGTGTGTGTGTGGGGTGGGCGGGGTGGGGTGTAGGTGGGTGTGTGGGTACTGGTAGAGGTGCCCGACCCATCCTGTGTTTCATCTTTCATTCCTTAACTCTTTGACGGCACTGAGGCAGGACAAGCATTGAGGTAAACACGAGTAGTGGCTTGCAATCACCCTGGATCAAATATTTAGAGAGCACCGTTTACTTTCATTCATTTGTAGCGACGCAAACACGCCGCTCGTATCGTGCGTCAGGCAGGGATGTCGAGGCCGCGGGAATACATGTCGCAACACACAGGTATTGACTTCCAATGTTGAAATCATATTTACATGTTTGTTCTCTCTTTCCAGGTACGTGAGACAACTCTTGGAAACTCCATACACGCTTCCCTTGTCTACGAGAACCGACTTTATTCTCAACGGGGGAGGAAGACCAGTAGGACGCTATGAGTAAGTCTATTTTGGTATTATATTTCACTAAGTTCCCGTTGCTTGTATAGTATGATCGGTGGTGGAGGTGTGAGGCGGTGATTCACTCCGTCTTGTTTTGTCCTTGCCTGGTGGATCATGGTTACCAGCGAGGGAATGAATGGCAGTACAGATTTCCACGTTTCAGCCTTTACCTGGGCGAGTGTGAGGTCCTTGGTGGGTGGAGGGAGGGTGGGCGGGTTCCCTAGGGACGTGTGTGATTCGTTGGGCAAGGCAGGGTGAGGAGGGCAAGGCTTAGACGGACAGCCAGCTACAGGGATCGTGAGAAAGGAGAAAGTCAAGTGATTTTGTTACAAACGAGAAAAGAGAGAATAAGGTAATTTTATCTAGAGTGAGATAGACGAGCCATGATGAGGAAGCAGTAAAGGGAAGTATAAATGGAAGGAAAAGTAAAGTAAGGGAGAAGAGGAGGGAGGGAGAGGCTGGGACGCGTCTTGGCGATGACTAACAAGGGAAAAAAAAAATCTTCCTCTCACAAACATCCAAATGGGGACGTTAACCCTCTCCCTTAAAGGAAAAAAATATATAGAAGAGAAAAAGAAACCAAACCTAGCCAAAAAAAAACGGAGGAAATATGTTACCAATCCCCCTTAATCCGTGGCCTCCTCGGGCTGGCCGGGCATCGTGTCTGTTAAGATAAATAATTTTCCGCTCGTGCTTCTGACGGTGCACATAGCGAGCCTCGATGCCCCGACCAACCCCGGATGGCTCGCGTCTCTCCCGCCACAAACACCGCGGGGAATGCATCTCCTCAAGACGCAATTGGCTATCCTCGCCTTGGTATGGTAAGCACCTTCACCTTCCATATTTGGCCTCGAAGGTGATGGTCAAGGAGGAGTCTTATCAGGAAGGAATGTACGCAAGGAGGAGGAGGAGGAGGAGGAGTGTGAGGATGTAGTAAAGGAGTCAGCCTCACCCAGTCAGCCGCGCCCCTCCCTTCCCTGCCCTTCCTTCCTCCCTTGGGACTCGGAGCCTGAAGCTGTCACTCACGGCTTGGCTTAGGTCAAGGTCAAGGTCAAGGTCACCGATATACGCGATAGAGAGAGAGAGAGAGAGAGAGAGAGAGAGAGAGAGAGAGAGAGAGAGAGAGAGAGAGAGAGAGAGAGAGAGAGAGAGAGAGAAGGGGAAAATCCTGGTAGCATAAAAGATTCTGTACCTGGGCGACGGGCAAAACACCTGAACAAAAACATTTACTCTGGGGAAAACGCTGCGCTGGATTGGAACGTTTTTTCTGTGTTAAACGTTGCGGTTGGTTTGCGTGGAACAAGGAGAGAGAGAGAGAGAGAGAGAGAGAGAGAGAGAGAGAGAGAGAGAGAGAGAGAGAGAGAGAGAGAGAGAGAGAGACTATAGTGACATGGATGCAAGGCGTGGGGGGTGAAGTGTTGGTGGGCGTGTGTAGGCGTGTGGTGACAATCAGCTGGAGTAGCGGGCGTGCGCGTGGAAGGTGTAGGAAGCCGTGAGCATGCGTGGTGGAGGCGTGTGGGCGGCAGCAATGATGGTGGCGTCAGAGCGTGGGCGGGGGTGAGGGGGCGGTGCAAGTTTCAACAGAGAAAGAGAGGAAAAGAGAGATAGTATGTGAATCAGCAGCTTGTGGGGAAAAAGGAAAACTCGAACTTGTATGAAGATAACGTAACACTACCAACGCACCCTTAATCTTATCCTCCTCTGTGTACGTGTGTGGGTGTGTATGTGTGTCTGCTTGTGTGTACGTGCGGGGGCGCGGGCGCTTAGCTGCCAGACTCACCTGTAGCTAGAAGGGCGGTAATGGACCGTCTACAGTTCTCAATCTTGGTCACCTGTGCAATTAGGCAGCTGGTGAAGGCAGGTGGGTGACATCAAAGACGAGTTGGAGGAGGAGGAGGAGGAGGAGGAAGATGAGGAGGAGGCAGCAGCAGCAAAGAAGGTGGAAGAGAAACACGAGGAGGAGGAAGCAACTCTTTGTACCTTACGAGGATCACTTAGTAAACACACACACGAATACATCAGCGGATAACGAAGGAAGGAAGCGAGGGAACGTGTGATAAACGAGAGGGAGAGAGAGAGAGAGAGAGAGAGAGAGAGAGAGAGAGAGAGAGAGAGAGAGAGAGAGAGAGAGAGAGAGGGAGAGGGAGAGAAAGATATTCCCATCCCTTCCACGTGATCCCCCCTGACACTCTCTCTCTTCTCTCTCTCTCCCCTCACCACTAAGTCTTTCCTCCCTTGTTTCAGCAACGCCCCTCCTCCTTCCCTTACACGTAACCCTCTTACCTATCTCAGCCATGTCTTAGATTGCCTCTACTTGCCAGACTCCTCTTTCTCTACTTACCTCTTTCCCCTTTTCTAATCTCTCTCTCTCTCTCTCTCTCTCTCTCTCTCTCTCTCTCTCTCTCTCTCTCTCTCTCTCTCTCTCTCTCTCCCAAGGGCGTGCCTAGTGTGTTTGAGCTTCTCCTTACAACACCCGGGAGGAAGGTTAAGACGAGAGAAAGAGAGGAGAATAAGCAGCAATAATTTAATTTCTTAGTTAGTTTCCTGTTCATACGTCAAGTGGGTAAGACGCGGAAAATGACAAAGAGTATGTGCTGAGTTGGAAATGGTGAAGGTATAATACACACACACGCGCACACACACACACGTGCACACACACACGTGCGCGCACACACACACACACACACACACACACACACACACACACACACACACACATACACACACACACACACGCGCACGCACATATACACACACCAGACAGCATATAACCTAGCTTCCTGTCTACATTATTCATACACACACACACACACACACACACACACACACACACACACACACACACACACACACACACACACACACACACACATACACACACAGTCTTGCCTACTCAGCGTTAGTGAAAGTACAACTATCAACGTAGGAAGCCTTCAGTCACTTTCCCCTCATCCCCCCCACCACCTCTCTCCCTTCCTCTCAGTCCCCTCCCCCTCCCCCTTACCAACCCTTCCTTTCAATGCCCATTCCCTTACCTTCTCTTCTTCCTCCTTCCCCTCCTCCCCCTCCTCCTCCTCCTCCCTTCCTCCCTTCCTCCTTTCTCTATCCCTTACGTTCCCTCTCATTTTCATACCTTCCTCTTTCATTCATCCATACCTTTAAATACACTACTCCTCTCTCTCTCTCTCTCTCTCTCTCTCTCTCTCTCTCTCTCTCTCTCTCTCTCTCTCTCTCTCTCTCTCTCTCTCTCTCTCTCTCTTACCCCCGTTTGCGCTAAAGGTTACTTGTACACGCGAGAAACTAATTCTAAGAGACTGAAAAAAAACAATGAAGAACGGAGAATCAGGAGTGAATATAAGTGTCAAGGGGAAGCAGAGAAACTAGACTATAATAATAATAATAATGATAATAATAATAATAGTAATAATATGTTTTGTGTGGCTAGTGATGATACTATAATGATGATGAAGATGAGGTGGTGGATAGTTAGGTTAGGGGGAGGAGAGGGTAGGTTAGGTTAGGGGAGAGGGTAGGGGGAGGGAGGGTAGCCAAGGTGAGTGGTAGAGAGAGGGTCGTGGGAGCATAGAGGTGAGTGTGTGCCGCTGGGAAGTCACCGTTTGGTCAGCACCGGAGGGCGGGAGTATGGGGAACTTTTTCAATTTAACTTTTTAGAGAGTTAAAACCCAGCGGGAAGGTTGTTGCGGTGAGAGAGAGAGAGAGAGAGAGAGAGAGAGAGAGAGAGAGAGAGAGAGAGAGAGAGAGAGAGAGAGAGAGAGAGAGAGAGAGAGAGAGAGAGCAAATAGATAAATAGTAACACAAACAGACACAAACACAACATATAATATAACAATAACCACAAACACAGCCCAAAATACATAGATATATAACATAAATACGAACTTGCGAAAGGAGGCACAGAAGATAGATAAAGAGATGAAAAAAAAGAGAACTAGGAAGTCTTGGATAATTGGGAGCAGCAATCCCATTCTGACGGAACGGAGTGAGAGGAATGTGGCTGAGGAGGAGGAGTAGGAGGTAGTGGAGCAAGAGTGGGAGAAGGAGCAGGAGAAGAGGTGGTGGAGTGGAAGGAGGAGGAGGAAGGAGAAGAGGAAGATGCAAGTGGAGAAAACTGAGAGAGGAAGATGAAAGTATCGAGGCAAATGCAAGAGTAGGATGAGGAGGAGGGAGAGAAAGAGAAGGGGAACGAAGGGAGGCTTGGTTACATCACCTTTCCTTCATTAGCGACTGTCTTTTACCTTTCCTCATCTCCACCTGTACCTACCTCTTCTTCCTCCTCCTCCTCCTCTTCCTCTTCCTCTTCTTCCTTCTCCTCCTCCATCTACTACCTTTTTCATTCATTTTCTCACCTGTCCTTCTCCTCCTTTATCTTCCGTCTCCACAACCTGCCACTTGCCTTCTCTCTCTCACTCTCTCTTTCCCGCCTTTTCCAGCAAGATTAATGGTTTGTGCTTCATTCCTATCCTCAGTTCCCTCACAGTGAAGCGAGGATACATTTGTTAGTACGAGCATTAACTTAGTGTGTGTAGGGAGGTGGTGTGTCTATGTGGGGTTGTGGGGATGACTCTTAATCCCCGTGAGGTTGGTAAATAAGGGTTGTTGTTGATGGGTGGATGGTAATGCCAGGAGCTGTATCAATGTTGCTATGTATCGTTTAGCCTTGACACGTAAGCTTGTGATCAAAATGCGCCCCACCCGTGAATGTGTGTCGCTAAATTATTTATTCGCTGTCACCTTCACTTGTCTAGTTCTGTGTCCTTCATATTGTCCTCACCACACTTCTTGTCCTTGTCAGTGCTATCCTTCTCTCTCTCCTCACTTTTGCAGCCTCCCTATCTACATTTTTCTCCTTCCTTCTCAATTCCTTCTTCCCTTTCCCTCCCTTTCCCTTCCTTTCCCTTCCCCCTATCCCCGCGGCCCAAGGGAGGGAGACAAATAGGTCTAAGGGAATGGAGTGTCGTCGAGGCGTAGCTAGTGACCGCCTGAGGAAGAGAAGGCGACGCAACAACATTAAACACTTACCTTCCTCTCCCTTCCTCTCTCCCCTCCTCTTTTTCTCCCTCCTCGCATCCTCTCCTTCCTTTCCCCCTCCTCACCAATCATCTCCCTTCTCTCTCTCTCTCTCTCCTGTTCCTTTCTTCTCCTCGTCTTGGTCTTACCTGAGTCTTCTGTTAATTGTTTACCTGATGCCCTCGGACCCTACAGGTAATTCGCTTCACCTGTTGTCTTTATCACCTGACTCTCCGCGGCGTAGTGACTCGAGGTGACTGTGAGTGGCTTCAGGTGTGAGGTGTGAGGTGTCAGGTTAGATTCCACCACAAAATCCTCTTCTCTTACATTAACAGAGTGGATTACATCGCCTCATTGCAGTCTTCTTCATCATAAAGCTTCCTCTCTCTTATCTGTCTTCCCTCTCACCTTAAGATCTTCCTCAGCTCTATGTACTAAAGTGTCTCTCATTAATATTAATAAACACCCAATACTCTTTCATATAATAACTATCATCCTCATTAAGCATTACACTAACCCTTACCTTCCCTCATAAACTCCCTTACCTGTAATTTACCTTCCCAGTACTCCTCTTCGGTGCTACTTTGGCTTGTTATCTACGTGTCATGAATCTACTTTGGTATGGGATCTACACTTAATAATGCGATCTACGTGTTATGAATCTACTTTGTTTGTGAAGAAAGTGTGAGTGAAATTGAAGGTCCTACGCGGAGAGGAAGATTATTTGTAAGATGGAAGGAAAGGAGGACACTATTCCATACATTTTTGATGTAAACTTCATACTTTTCGAGTTATTCAAAATATCATGATTTCAGCGAAAAATTCAAATGGGTGGGAAACGTTAGTTAGGTTAGGTTAATGTTTCAACACAACTCATGAAACTTGGTACCAAGGGGTTCTCGGGCATGCTGAACACGAATCTGGAATTAGTTTTGTCCTTACTATAATATTTGGATTTTCCATTTTCTGGCCCGTAACTTTTACCAGAATTGAGGTCGAATTTACTACGTAAATATTAGTCTTAAAGGAAAATCGTATAGAAGTAAAGTTATGGAGTTTGGTTATGTATATCTCATAAAGTCATCGTCTTTTCAATAACTCAAATACCTATGAAGAAAATTAAAATTTTATAAAAGAAATGAATACATAACACTTTACACTCCTACACCTATAATTAAATTCCAATTGAGTTCTAATATAGCTCAATAGAACGAACGTCTTTTGCTCTTTCTTTTATATTCTATATGTCTTTTACGTAAACCCCATACATTTTGAGTTATTTCAAAGTATGTGATTTATCTAAAAAATTCTAAGGGTGTACCCTACAAAATTTCATGAAAATTTTCACACCTCCGAATCTAATGAAAATTGGTACAATGAGGTTTTAGATTATGCTGAACACGAATCTGGCCTTATTTTCCTGATTACTATAATATCAAACTGTATTTCACCATTGCTTGCTAGAAAAGAATGCATAATACTTTACACTCCTACATCTATTATTACATTCCAATTCAATTTCATTATAACTCAATAGAACGAACATCTACTTTGGTATGCGATCTAGAGGTTACGTTAGGTTAGACTAATCCAACTATTTCAATCATATTTTCCTTGATATATATATATGTTATAATAAGTTATACTATGTAGATATCATTCCAAAATAAAACTTGTACGGTGTAGATACTTTTTCCTTGTAGATAACAAGCCAAAGTAGTACCCTCCTCTTCACCTGTATAACTCCTCCCTCAATACCTCACACTTAATTCCACTCACCTGTAACCTTCCAAAGCCTCATACCTGTAATTTAGCTTACCTGTTCCTCCCCACACCTGTCCTCGCCTAATACAACTCTCACTTAATATCACGGTCACCTGTACTGCTTCTCACCTGTCCTCCTGCTGGCCTAATACCACCTGTTCCAAACTAGGGCACCTTTACCTGTCCTTGGCTGGCGCTGAGTTGTGTTACCAATGAGTCGAGGCTCTGAGGTGTTTTTTGCTATGCCTTATGTGTTTACCTGTGGTGCTGTTTACCTATTCCATGTGTCACTTTCATGTGTACGTGTTCAGTGTACGAATTGTGGATTTAGATTTATTTTATTTTATTTTATTTATTATTTTTACGGTCTTGTCAAATGGTGAAATTTCTAAAAAGGAGTTTCATGAAAAAAATGATTTAAAATGTGAAAAAAATGCTTTACCTTGATTTGTAGTTTGTGCTTTGGGATTATTTTCGGTTTTTGTTTTTGTTTTTTTGGTATATATATATATATATATATATATATATATATATATATATATATATATATATATATATATATATATATATATATTTTTTTTTTTTTTTTTTTTTTTTTTTTTTTTTTAAATTATGTGGTGGTCTATTTGTGTAATTTTTTTCTTTTTATTATTTAATGTCAGTTCGTTAATTAAATAATGAAGTACCCCGTGTGTGTGTGTGTGTATGTGTGGTGTGTGTGTGTGTGTGTGTGTGTGTGTGTGTGTGTGTGTGTGTGTGTGTGTGGACAGAGTACGTAAACACACACACACACACACACGCACACACACATGGGCGGAGTAGTTGTGGTTGTGTGTGTAGGTTAGTGTGTCGTGATGTGGTGGTGGTGGTGGTGGAACTTGGCATTTATTTACTTCCTTATTTATTCATATTTCTCTCTCTCTCTCTCTCTCTCTCTCTCTCTCTCTCTCTCTCTCTCTCTCTCTCCTCTCTCTCTCTCTCTCTCTCTCTCTCTCTCTCTCTCGCTATGTCGTTAACCAGCTCTGGGGTCAGTATTGTGGTTTTGTGGAGAGAGAGAGAGAGAGAGAGAGAGAGAGAGAGAGAGAGAGAGAGAGAGAGAGAGAGAGAGAGAGAGAGAGAGAGAGAGAGAGAGAGAATCGGGGCAATAGTCAGAGTAACACATCGATAATTTGGCTTTTTTCCAATATTTGGCCATGGGAGAGAGAGAGAGAGAGAGAGAGAGAGAGAGAGAGAGAGAGAGAGAGAGAGAGAGAGAGAGAGAGAGAGAGAGAGAGATGGATGGATTATATTACTCTTTATGATTCTTTCTCTCTCTCTCTCTCTCTCTCTCTCTCTCTCTCTCTCTCTCTCTCTCTCTCTCTCTCTCTCTCTCTTTCATATCACGGTCTCCTCCTCTTTACCTAGCCTTTATCTCTTATTCTTTCTTCTTTATTTTCTATCCCATTTTCTTTTCTTCTCTCTTTCTCCTTATTTTCTCTTTCTTTTCTTTCTTTATTTGTTTTCTTTCTTTTCTTTCTATTTTGTTTTGTGTTTCCTGAATTCTTTCCTGTTTTTTTTTTTTTTTTTTTTTACTTCTTTATTTATTAATCCCATTTTTTCGGTTCTTATTTTTCTCTTTCTCTTTCTCTTTCTTTTATTTTTCTTTATTGTTTCTCTTAAATATCTTTTTTTTTTATCTCTTTATTTCTTTCTTTTATCTCTTTCATCCTTGTTCATTTACTTGCTTTCTTCTCTTTATTTATTGTTTATTTTGAACATTTTTTTCTCTATCCTTGACATTATTTTTTGATCTTCCTTCCTCTCTTTCTTCTTTTTATGACTTTTTTTTTTTTTTTTTTTTTTTTTTTTTTTATTAAATCATCCGGTTCTCTATCATTATTTTTTTTTTTTATCCTTTTTCACTTTTTTCTCTCTTTTTTGACTTTTTTTTCCTGTTCCATCCTTTTTTTCCTTTTTTTCATCCTTTCCTTGCCTATTTTAGCTTTTCTTTCCCTTTTTCACCAGCTTTTTCCTTTCCTTTTTACCATTTTTTCCTCCTATCTTTTTTGCCCTTTTCTGTTCCTTATTTCAACCGTTTCTTTCCTTATTTCAACTTTTTTTTTCCTCTTTTCACCCAGTTTACCATTTTTTCCCCTTATTTCAACCTTTTCTTTCCTTATTTTCACCCTTTTCTTTATCTTTCCACCCTTTTCCTTACCTTTTTCGGGCCTTTTCTTTCTTTTCCTTTAACGTCGCATTGGAAGACTGCCAAGGAACTGTTCCGCCCTTCCCAAACATCACTCACTTTTTTTTTTTTCTCTTTTTTTTTTTTTTTTTCTTGTCATCCGTTTTATATAATTTTCGTTTATTTTTTTGGTCTTATTACATAGTCTAGTTTACGAGTGTGAGGCTTTATTTTTTTTTTCTTTTATCTTGATCTTGTTTTCTTTTTATCTCTTTATTTTATCTTATTTTCTCTTCTCTTTCTTTATTATTATGTATTTTCTCCTTCTTATTCCTTTCGTTCCCTCACCCTTACTTTCTATTTTTACCTCATCCTTTCTCCTCCTGCTTTATCCCCTTCCTTCCTATTTCCTTTACTTTTTTCTCTCTCTCCTTCTTTCCCTCCTTCTTTATTTCCCTCTCTCCCTTTTCCTCTTCCTTT
>JAXIVD010000300.1:185000-187651 GCA_036785275.1 Cancer borealis | reverse complement strand
ATATATATATATATATATATATATATATATATACATATAAATATATATATATATATATATATATATATATATATATATATAATTTTTTTTTTTTTTTTTTTTTTTTTTTTTTAACATTAAAAGGGTACTGGGTAAGGGGGAAAAACAAGTATAAAAAAATTCCGCTTGTCGCCAGACCCTGTAAAGAAGAGAGTCAGAGAAATAAAAAATGGGGGGTGCAGTTCAAATTAGTATGAGAGGAGTCTTGACACTCCTCTTTTGAAAGAGTTTAAGTCATAGGCAGGTGGAAAAACAGACAAAGGAAGAGAGTTCCAGAGTTTATCAGTGTAAGGGATGAAAGAGTGAAGATACTGGTAACTCTTGCATTTAGGTAGATGGACAGAATAAGGATGAGAAGAAATAGAAAGTCTTGTGAAGCGATGCCGCGGGAGGGGGGGAGGCATGCAGTTAGCAAGTTCAGAAGAGCATTCAGCATGAAAATAGCGGTAGAAGATAGATAAAGATGTAACATTGCGTCGGTGACTTAAAGAGTCAAGACAGTCAGTTAGAGGAGGAGAGTTGATTAGGCGAAAAGCTTTAGACTTCACCCTGTTTAAAAGAGCTGTATGAGTTGAGCCCCCCCCAGACATGAGAGCCATACTCCATACATCGGCGGATAAGGCCCCTGTACAGAGCAAGCAGCTGTGAGGGAGAGTAAAATGGACGCAGACGCCATAGGACACCTAACTTCTTGGAAGCTGATTTAGCAAGAGTAGAGATATGAAATTGCTAGTTTAGATTCTTAGTAAAGGATAGACCGAGTGTGTTTAATGTGGAGGAGAGGGGAAGTTGAGTGTCGTTGAAGAAGAGGGGATAGTTATCTGGAAGGTTATGTCGAGTAGATAGTTGTAGAAATTGAGTTTTTGAGGCATTAAACAAAACAAGGTTTGCTCTGCCCCAATCAGAAACTAGTGAAAGATCAGAAGTTAAGCGTCCTATAGCATCTCGCCTTGAGTCATTTAATTCTTGTTGGGTTGGGCGTCGGTTGTGCGACGTTGAAAAATGTAAGGTGGTGTCATCAGCATAGGAGTGGATAGGGCATTGAGTCAAATTTAGGAGATCATTGATGAATAATAGAAAGAGAGTGGGTGATAGGACAGAATCCTGAGGAACACCACTGTTGATAGTTTTAGGAGAAGAACAGTGACCGTCCACTACAGCAGCAATAGACCGGTCGGAAAGGAAACTGGAGATGAAGGTACAGAGAGAAGGATAGAATCCGTAGAAGGGTAGTTTAGAAATTAAAGATTTATGCCAGACTCTATCGAAGGCTTTCGATATGTCAAGGCCGACAGCAAAGGTTTCACCGAAGTCCCTAAAAGAGGATGATCAAGATTCAGTGAGGAAAGCAAGAAGATCACCAGTAGATCGGCATTTACGGAAACCATACTGGCAATCAGAGAGAAGGTTGTGAGCTGATAGATTCCTCATAATCTTCTTGTTAAGGACAGACTCAAAGGCTTTAGAAAGGCAGGAAATCAAAGCTATAGGGCGGTAGTTAGAAGGATTGGAGCGGTCACCCTTTTTAGGGAAAGGTTGAATATGAGCAAACTTCCAACAAGAAGGATAGATAAAAGTAGAGAGAGACAGACGAAAGAGTTTGACCAGGCAGTGAGCGAGTTCGGAAGCACAATTTTTGAGAACAATAGGAGGGACTCCATCCGGTCCGTAAGCCTTCCGAGAATCAAGACCAGAAAGGTCCTGGAAAACATCATGATAAAGAATTTTAATTTTAGGGATGAAGTAGTTAGAGGGTGGAGGAGTAGGAGGAATATGCCCAGTATCATGCAAAGTAGAGTTGGTAGCAAAGGTTTGAGCGAAGAGTTCAGCTTTAGAGAAAGAAGAGACAGCTGTGGCGTCATCTGGTTGAAGTTAATGAGGGAAAGATGAAGAAGTGAAATTGTTAGAGATATTATTGGCTAGATGCCAGAAATCACGAGAAGAGTTAGAGTTGGAAAGACTTTGACATTTTCTATTAATGAAAGAGTTTTTAGTAAGTTGGAGAATAGATTTGGCATAGTTACGGGCAGAAATATATAAGGCGTGAGTTTCAGCAGATGGATGGCTACGGTACCGTTTGTGAGCCGCATCTCTATCATTAACAGCACGAGAACAAGCAGAGTTAAACCAGGGCTTTTTAGCTTTAGTATTAGAGAAAGTATGAGGAATGTATAGCTCCATGCCAGAGACAATCACCTCTGTTATGTGCTCGGCACAAAGAGAAGGATCTCTGACATGGAAGCAATAATCATCCCAAGGAAAATCAGAATAGAACTGCCTCAGGTCCTCCCACTTAGCAGAGTTGAAATGCCAGAAGCACCTCTGCTTAGGCGGGTCCTGAGGCTGCACTGGAGTGATAGGACAGGTAACAGAAATAAGATTGTGATCGGAGGAGCCCAACGGAGAGGAAAGTTTAACCGAGTAAGCTGAAGGGTTGGAAGTTAGGAAAAGATCAAGAATGTTGGGCGTGTCTCCAAGGCGGTCAGGGATACGGGTAGGGAACTGCACTAGCTGCTCTAGGTCATGTAGGATAGCAAAGTTGAAGGTTTGTTCACCAGTTTGGTCAGTGAAAGAAGGTGAAAGCCAAAGCTGGTGGTGAACATTGAAATCCC